>QGOB01001251.1:0-70496 GCA_003313055.1 Termitomyces sp. MG145 | reverse complement strand
ACTATTTGAGGAGCAACAGAGGCTTAGAGATCTTGCTATAGCTGAAGAGCAGCAAAGGCAACAGGCTCAAAGACTATTAGAAGAGCAACAAAGATGGCAAGAAAGGGAAAGACTGGAACAGGAGGTCTGTCATATTCAACTTGGAAATTGATCTACTTGGACTAATGAAGTTTAAAGCATGTGGACCTCAATCCAGAACATATACCTTTAAATCAGGAAAAAGCAGCTAGAATTCTGCAAGGCTGGAGAGAAGAACATGCTGCTGATCTGGAGGAGGACTTTAATGCTCTAGAGCCTCAAAATGACATTCCTCTTGAAGATGACCTGGAATATGTTCATGCAGCCTTTGATCAATTGATGCAAAATCATTTGGAGTATATGGATGATCCTATAGACAATGAAGATGATCCTAGACAACACAATGGACCTGTAGAGCTACTTCCTGGGCATTATCCTGCTGCACATATTCTGGAAGAACAGCTGGATCCTCCATTGGCAGACATTGTCCAACAACCCATTGTAGCAGTGCAACATGATCCTGCTCTCATTTTTCCCATCCTAGAAATTATTCAGCCACCTATTCTACTAGCAGAACAGCCTGATCCTCCTCCTCCAGGTCCTCCTATCCCAGAAGCACCTGTGGTACCTATAGGCCAGATACAGCCTAATCCTCTTCCCCTTGGGCTGCCTATTCCAGAAGCATTTATTGCACCTATAGGCCAGATGCAGCCTAGGAATGCTTTGCCCAGAGCATTACAACCTTATTTGGATGAACCTGCACAACATAATCTAGGTCCCATGGGAGTTATTTGTTCACACTGTCAATGGTTTGCAAATGTAAGTCTCACTTTAGATAAACTCACTTTTGATCACTAATCTTTGTACATTTTAGTATCTGATGATGAACAAATGGATGAATGTAATGATTGACAAATGGATAAATGTAAGTATATATCTTGGAATATGATAACTTCTTATTACTAACTTCTTCTAATATATCTAGCTAGACTTTGTATTTTTAAATTAGGACATTGCAGTATTGGCTTATATAGTTTCTGTCTGATATCCTCCTTATATGATAAGAGAACATTAAGTTGATGAATTTGAGTCTTGAAGATTAAGAATTAAGTTTTGAACACAAGGCTCTAACCAAGCTTGTGAGGTTGAGGCTGGGATTAAGCCTTGAATTTTGAACACAAGGCTCTAACCGAGCTTGCGAGGTTGGGACTGGGATTAAGCATTGAATTTTGAACATAAGGCCCTAACCGAGCTTGCGAGGTTGGAGCTGGGATTAAGCCCTGAATTTTGAACATAAGGCCCTAACTGAGCTTGCAAGGTTGGGGCTGGAATCAAGCATTGAGTTTTGAAAACAAGGCCTTAACTGAGCTTGCAAGGTTGGGGCTGGAATCAAGCATTGAGTTTTGAACACAAGGCCCTCACCGAGCTTGCAAGGTTGGAGCTGGGATTAAGCATTGAGGTGGCTGACAAGGTCCTAACTGAGCTTGTGAGGTTGGGGCTAAGATGCAGTCAGGGTTTGGGGGCAAGCCCTCAATGAGCTACGTACCTGTGCCAAAGGCACAGGATATAGCTCGTGTGGATGAGGCAAAGACTGAGTGCATGTACCATGACATGCATACAGGATAGTGATGGTGGAGTACACAAGTGAGTTGGCATGAATATATTGATGTGATAATGGCTGACTTACCTTGCATTCAATCAAAGGCAATGGGTGCTGTCAAACCAGGTACAACAATACTGTCAGTCATTATATCAAGTGACAAGACACAGTTGACTCTGTTTTGGAATAAGAATGCATACTCTATATACACTGGCTCAAAAAACTGCCCCAATGTTTGGCCTTTTTGGAAAGATTCACATGGTGTGCAACAATTACCTAAGCAAAAAATTGTAGAAAATCACATGACATACAACTGCATCCTGGCTTCATAATGATGTGTAGATCATGTGATTTGGACAAGAACTTGCTTATTAATAAATCAAACAAAATATTCAATCATTGGGGCAGTTTTTTGACCCTGTAAGGGGACAATCCCCAGGGACCATTCCCTTCTTTCTCCTTTTCTTTTTCCCCTTCCTTTTCTCTTCTTCTCCCCTTTGAATATTATCTGTACATATTGTGTCTGCATTTCTGATCACCTGACATTGTTCCCAAGGTCATCTGATCCCTTCCTAGTCATCTGATCCTTTTCTGACCACCTGACTTGCCAGAGTCACCTGATGGACATTACCAATCCATTCTCTGGCAATGTTCAAGTTTTTCATCTTTTATTTCCACACTCCTTTTTCAGTGGCTTATGTGTACTATACAGTTGATTCCCATGCTTCTGAGGCCCTGGCATAGGAACTCCTCAGACTTATTCTCTTTGGATATCCCTTTGCCAGGTGAGTAGCTAGCCCTGTACACTGTAGCCACTTGCTAATACATCTTTGGATATCCCTCTGCCAGTTATATGAGTTCCACAGCTCCCTGAAGTTGCCCTTACAGCAGAATAAGTCTCTTCTAACTGGTCTGGGTTCACCAAGCTGTTGTGCTTCCCTGTCTGCTTCTTTTCTGCCTCCAGAGCCCCACTCCTGCCTGTTAGCTCCCCCACCAGGTCCTCTCTTGGTCCCTTCTCTACCATGTCTGCTACCTCAGCCTCAGACCTCCCTCCTGCCCCAGGCATCTCTGCCCCTGCTCAGGACAATGGCCTATGCTCAGTTACAGGCTATAGAACAGGGCATCTCCACCTCCAACACCACCCAGCTCTCTCTCTCTGAGCAGCTTTCTACCATGCAGGCTCAGCTTGAAGAACTCATCTCCTCCATATGCTCCGCTTCCCTAGGGGTCACCCCCAGCCCCTCTGCTCTCTCCCACATCCCCTCATTATCAACTCCAGACCATTCCACCTTAGGAGTTCTCTTGGCAGTGACCATCACCTCGCTGTCCCCCTTGCAATGACGATTGTCTGCAAGACCTCATCTGTGATCAAGGCAGCCCCCCCTTCTTTTGACAGAGATCGGGTGCAAGGTCACCAATTCCTGACTGCCTGCAAACTGTACATTAGTTTGCATGCATCATCCTTTGGCAACCCAATGCAAACAATTAAGTGAGCATTGTCCTACATGAATGCTGGATGTGTGGCCAATTTGGCACAGGAGATTTTGGAGGACAATGTCAATATATTCTCCAACTGGGCCGCCTTTGAGTCTTGGTTCCTCTCAGAGTTCATGCACCTGGATGAGGTGCAATGTGTGGCCCTCACACTAGAGGGCACTTTCTATCACCAACAAGGCTGCACCCTCAATGCATATGTGGATGTCAAGCAGTTGGTTTGGCACTTGGGGTTCTCTAGGTCCACGCAATTGGTTCTTCAGTTCTGGCATGGGCTGGACCCATTGATCTGTAAGCGGATCAACAGCATGGTGGAAGAATAACCCCAGGATGATGATATAAAAGGCTGGATTGCAGTGGTGTGTCTTGTAGACCAAAACGCTCACACAGACCAACAGTTCAAAGTGTTCCACCCCTCTCAGTCGTGCCTACTACTGCTGTCTCCCCTTCCAGCCAAGTCACCCACTTGTTGGGCACCCACCCTACTACCTGCACCCACAGTGGCTCCAGCTGCACAAGGTCCAGCACCTCAAGATACTATACTTGAAAGCTATCATTATCCCAGGCTGCAGGTTGTAGCTTAAATGGCAAGAGAACCATAGTCGGTCTTTGGCTGGCAAAACAACCAAGGCAGAGCCAGAGTTCCTTGTTCAAAGTTATTGGTCGCCTCATTTTTGAGTGTCACAAATGGCATGCATACAATCTTCTGTGCTCTGAATGACCAGTTCCAATAAAGTCAAGAACATTCACCTGGGATGCAGTAGTGACTCCTGTCACTCACAAAGCTATGCTGCGATAGGAGTGCTCTTCTATATCAATGGCAGATCAAAAGCTTGCATTCAAGTCTCTCTAACAAAAGAGGTAATATCTCCTTGTTGTCCAATGTTTGAATGTGACCTTCATTGACATATTGCCCATGATTTATAATGATGCAATCCCCAGTGTGATGAGGTCCTTCTTATACTCCCCAGCAGGCACACAATGTCCATGAGCTTATTGAACCCATTGTCTGTCCTTTATGCAGGTTTCTCGAGCCATATATTCATCTCATCTCTATTGGCTATCATCGTTGCTTTGCAAGTCATTAAGCTACTCAACGGACTATGAGTGAGTACAAATATGCAACAAACTTTCCTTCCCCTGTTACTTTTAACATTTGACTAGTCCGTGAGCTACCTACATGAATTTTGTGTACTGTTTTCCTTGACACCTGGGGCCATCCTTCCCACTACGTGGTGGAATCATGGTATCCACGGCAGCTGGAAATTGTGCACAAGCTGTGAGTTTATTCACCTTGCTAGGAGATTACCTACAGACTGTAGTATACAAGTCAGGCAAAACCATTTCTCTGGTGCCCTTTATCCTCAGCTCGCCATCAATATACATATCAAATCTCAACATTATGAGACAAATCCTTACTGGTGACCAAAGAACAAGCTGGCAAAAGACAGAATATTCAATCAAGCTTCTTGTGTAAGTACTTCTAAGGACTTTTTCTTATGTCGTCTTTCTTTTGTGAGTCACTAAATATTTGCCTCCACTTGTCCATAAAGAATCTAATAGTTTCCTGGTTTCAAATCCAGTTTTCTCTTTTTGCCTATTGCTTATCTTTATCCATATGCTGTCAGAAACTGGGGTCCAAATGTGGTAGCTTCTCAAGGTGGTGAAGTATAGTGAAGGCAGACGAATTGTTGGTCCTGCATTCAAAGCAACAGAAGATTCTGCTCCCCAAACCTGTTGGAGAACAGGGATATACACAGTTAGCAGTACAAAAGGGCACGATAGTAAGCTTTCTATTTGATTGATCACCTCAGTTTCAGGTATCACTTTCTGTTTTTCAAGGTCATACTGGACATGATTGGCGCTCGTGATGCTCCCATTCGTTATTCTTACATGCAGTGGCTTGATAATATTCTTAGAATACAATCCTCGGTATTTTGACAGTCCAGATGAGTTTAGGCCTTCATGGTGGTACAACACTAATAGTGAATTGGAGACATTCTCTGCCTTCAGCCTTGGACCTAGAGCCTGCATCGGGCACAAGTTCACGACAGTAGAGGCAACGGCATTTTTGACCATGCTACTTTGCAACTGGAATATCACCCCATTACTAAAGGCTGGTGAGACATCTGAGGCATGGCAGGGGAGGATCCTTTCTCAACCCATCATGGGGTTGACAATGGGGATACGAGGTGTGCATGTCAGATTAACCCAGTGACAACTTGTGTTGTCTGCTCATCTGTAGAAGAGGGAAATTCCTTGGGTGCTCCCCTATGCCCAATAATGGAGGATCTGAGGCCAATTCTTTGGGAAGTTTCTTGGACAAGGTTTCTCAGGAGCTTCCCAGGTCATGGATGTTTGCAGTTTACAACCACAATTTTTGTGCCATCACAGGCCCATGTTTGTAGTAAATATTATATGTGATATATGAAGACATGACGAAAGTAATATGACGAAGAAGTTCCGACATATCTCATCATTATTGTGCAATTGCTTTTGGTCTGTTAGTAAGTCAGCTGCCATATAGTTTTTAGCCATAGACACAGCCACTTGTTACAGTATTTAAATATTCCCCAGATGTATTAGTTAGACATCTGAAAATACCACAGATACACTGAGTTTCTCTCCATACTTGATCTAAGCTAATTCTATCGCATCACACTTAGGTTTGGTCTAATCGACCTGTAACCATATTTCCATTTTGTCATTTCCAAATAAACCCTGCCCAACTTCATCAATATCATGGTTACCCCTGTTACCCAGCACGACATCAAAGTAAAACAGCAAGAGATCAAAACGCTGACAAAAACTAATGTCCCCCACACCATGTGCCCTGGTCAGATATGGGACCTGGTCGTTTGTATCACCTCAGCCCTTCTCATTCTAATGTGATATTATTATGAAAGCATGTATGACTTCATCAAAGAACTCTGACATGAGATCAACAAACTTGAAAGTAATCATCCTTCTGGCCATAGCTGCAGGGTGACTAGCACTGCCACTGCCTCCACTGCCAAACCAGCATCTTGCACCCATAAGTGCTCAAAATGCCATGCTCGAGGGCATAACGACACTGAATGCCACTCCAAAGACCCTGCTGCCATTAGGAGACAAATAGCTGCCAATCGGAAAGCACGTGGACAGCACCGAATCACCGGACAGCTCGTTGCTGTGCCCATCTCTAGACTGCCATCACTCTCCCCTGTGACATCCCCATCACACATTTTTATGGCCATGCAAGACCCAGCAGTTGTTATTGCCAAGGCCACGGAGCTCTGTAGACGCGCTGCGCAATCTGCTCGAGATCGCCAATGAGCCCACAAGGGGAAGTATGCAACTTCGTCGCATCCCACGTAATTCTCAACGATGAGATATGTCGTCAAGGAGAAGTGACGAAAGTAATATGACAAAGAAGTTCTGACATATCTCATCATTATTGTGCAATCACTTTTGGTCTGTTAGTAAGTCAGCTGCCATATAGTTTTTAGCCATAGACACAGCCACTTGTTACAGTATTTAAGTATTCCCCAGATGTATTAGTTAGACATCTGGAAACACCACAGATACACTGAGTTTCTCTCCATACTCAATATAAGCTAATTCTATCGCATCACACTTAGGTTTGGTCTAATTGACCTGTAACCTGTATTTCCATTTCATCAAGACATCAGCTTACAATGGAGACTGGTGGATAGGTATCACATAGTTGAAATAGAGGAAAAATAACCCTTGCCAACTCCTGGATTCATCTGCCTGTTGAGAACTCCTACTTCGTCTTGTAAGTCTTAAAGCCCACAGTTGAACAGGTAAGAGACAGGAAGCATATTGTCAAACAGTAGTAAATCCTTATCAGTGTTATCTTCTTCCGGTGGAATAAAGGTCGAGGAAGAAGCTTGGACCGCCCAAATGCCATTGTCAAACAGTAGCAAATCCTTATCAGTGTTATCTTCTTCCGGTGGAATAAAGGTCGAGGAAGAAGCTTGGACCGCCCAAATGCCATTGTCAAACAGTAGCAAATCCTTATCAGTGTTATCTTCTTCCGGTGGAATAAAGGTCGAGGAAGAAGCTTGGACCGCCCAAATGCCATAGGAAGTGTAGGTCAAGTGGTGCTGCTGGTCAGCCGCAGCACTTTGATTATGGCGCTCTGGAGGCACGACAGCAATAATGGGGTCGGGTGACCCCAACGCCATGGCTAGCCGTATAATAGTGGCGGCAGCCTCGACATCAGGAAAAACATCGAGCTCAAATGGGTCCATGTGGTTGAAGAGAAAGTGGCCAATCCTAGTAATGCAGGAGCTACAGTTCCTGACCTGGCAAAGAAGCATGGATATGTTGTTTGAGCCAAAGGCCTTTCAGTATCAAGAACAAAATACTGCGCATGAGATGCATCCATAAGAATTTAGGGTTCTTGGGGCGGAAATCAAGCCGGCAGAAGTGCTGAAATCTGGCGTCTGCCTATCATTCTGCAAATGGCTGGGATATTCGCCATTCGCACTTCCTGTTAAAACACGTCGAGCTATCCTGATTAGGGCCCCTGTTGTGATCGAAGGACCAGAAAAGTGATGAAGGATCCTTGCTCGTATGCGGCATGTGTTGACAATCAGAATACGTTGAAACACTCTGGAAAAGTTCCATTTTGGTTCAGACTCGGGTTCTACCTGAGGCTAGAGATGGCTCTGGGGTAGCGTCCATCTGGAAAAGCTTCTAGCGGCCCGTGACTTATGTCACCTTCACGGACTCATCCACTCAATTGACAGAAAAACTTATTCCTGATTACTCTGTACCTATTCAGTTATCTCCCGATATACTCCGTAGGATAATGCCTTTCATTACACTAGTAGAGAGTTCTTGCAATAACAGGACTTACAACAGTTCCTTCGCGAGACTCTTCGCTGGTGTGACCGTACACTGCCTATATTGTAGTCTACCGTTACATTAGGCGAAACGTGCGTATTTGCTTTATAAGCTCGCTTCGAGGCACTTGCCAAAAATGGCCCTGGTGGACAAGGAAATCTACCCACAACTCCCCAAGATATTTGATCTTGACAACCGATGTGATGGAGACCGAGGGGATTTGTGAGAGCATTAATTATAATTAGACAGCATGATGAGAAGTTGGCAAGAAAGTCAATGTTCAATCCATGCATCTGAGTGTAGTCAAAAGGTCCTGAATATATTAACAACAAGAATAGGAGAATGAATAAAACAAGTAACAACAGGCAATCACTCGAGAGATTCAGAAATCCAGGTAATCCCTACCCGTGGCCCATGCACCGCCCCCAGCACCCCCAACCCCATACGGATCATCCACCGCGCTCGTCGCCTCTACATCCTTGAACGAGAACTCTCTCTTGAACTTCGCCTCAAGTGAAGACATTGTACCAATGAGCTTGGTGCATGCCTGCTCTAAAACTTCCTGCGGTGTAGCTGTGCCGTCGGTCTGCAGCTTGATGAGGAAGTATGGGTGGAGGGGGTGGGGGACTTTGTAGCCTGCGAAGAGGACTTGAGGCATTGAGAGAAGTTGACTGGTTAGAGAGGGGTGAGATGAAGATGAAGTAGTGAGAAAGAGGGGAATGGCGTACGCGCGTAGCATGTTCCCGAGGGTGTGATCTTGTTTGACGACTTTGAATGTTGCTGCGTTGGGGATTTTAGTGTCTTCTGTAACTTCTACCCTGTATGCCAGAGGTAATAAATATATTGCAAGGCGAATATGAAAAGAGATGATGGCTGGACGTACGGCTTCTCGCCATCTTCGAGGACGAAGAGTTCGAAACGATTTGGTGCGTTCATATTAGATAGGGTTTAAAATCTTGAACAAACGCACGTTCAGCCCTGTCTACACGCAAGAACACATGTATAGATTGACTTACTTGGCGGCGTGTCGTAAATTCAATAAACTGAGTAAAGCCAAATCAATATTCGTGTCTTTCTTTCAAAAAAAGGAGAAAACGGATCGCAAGCGGATCGTCTTCGTCGAGAGTTTATCCCACGCATGCAGTTGTGACGCATCCCTGCGAGATGTACGCTTGGGTAGTAGATGAATGGCGTTTTCAACCCCCACCGGAAAAATCGATGTTGGCAATGAATCACAACATAAAACAAAAGAAAATAACACAACGAAAGATGTGGAACATATGGGGCTTGGAAATGAAAAGCTGGACGTGCCAAGAGACGAGACGTCGATGCCAAGGTCGACAATACGTACGGGCATCACTCAGTGGCCGACGCGCTCACCTCCTCAAGAATGACTCAAAAGCAACTCCAGATATTTGTCTCGATTGGAATCTTGCGCAAGATATTCAGGCCTTACGAAGGAGCGAAGAACACCTATATGGGGTGTCAACGCGCGTACGCGATAACAGAGATTGGGATCGGACGGACAGTGTCAGAAGAATTGTATGATACTGACAAGCAAGTGTACGTAGATAATTAGCCAGACAGCCAGTCGTTCTCCTCAGAAGTCTGCGATTGAACACAGATGTGAAACTGTAGAAAAAGAGACGAGTCAGCGGACTGTGTTGAAGATGAGACGATGTGAAAGAAGGGTCAGCGAAAGAGTTGCGATCATAAATTCAAACATGTATGTTGAAGTCACCGACAATAAATATGGCATGTGCCCATCATGAGGGAAAATTCGAAAAGAACTCACGGAATAAGGAACGGGAGGACGACCAAAACTAAGAGCGGTCGAGAAAACAGAAGGAAGAAGTCTTGTATTTGTCCGTGTTGACAAAGTGGCGTCAAATTTTCGCAGACAGTAATTGTGCCCGTGCCGATTGCAGCCCGTCACCCCGCCAACTCCTCCTCAAGGTATGTCCCTCTGATCCCCTGTCGTCGTCTCGTCCTCCAGAAGCATCTACGGACATCCTACTCCCCTCCCGTGCAAGTTTGAGTTCGAAATGTTGGAATTTGGGCTGGATCGGATGAGGGAGTTTTGGATGGCGTTGATGGATTCGGCACGCCTAGTATTTTTGGGAAGAGATACTGACTTGTCTTTGTCTCTGCGCAGAAAACAATGCCGACACACTTGTCGAAGACCCGCAAACACCGTGGTCACGTCTCGCACGGTCATGGACGTGTAGGAAAGCACCGCAAGCATCCCGGTGGTCGTGGTCTCGCTGGTGGTCAGCACCACCACCGGTGCGTTTACTTTTTTCAATTTAGTTGTTTCGTAGCATCTGATAATTCTTGCAGTACCAACTTTGATAAGTACCATCCTGGTTACTTTGGTAAAGTTGGTATGCGCCACTTCCACCTCACGCGCAATCAGTACTGGCACCCGATCATCAACGTCGACAAGCTATGGACTCTTGTGCCCGCTGCCGAGAAGCAGGGCCTCACGGAAAATTCTGAAGTCGTCCCAGTCATCGATACCCTTAAGCATGGGTACGGAAAGGTGTTGGGCAATGGAAGGTGTGTTTTGATTGAGATCTGTCTTGTAGATCATGTCTCATATTGGAGTAGGCTTCCCAAGCTACCCTTCATCGTAAAAGCACGTTTCGTGTCAGAAAAGGCCGAGTAAGTAAATGATATGTACACGATCCGTGACTGGGAGCTGATGTTTGTTGACAGACGGAAGATCAAGGAGGCTGGTGGAGTTGTTTCGCTGGTTGCATGAGCGTATACTAGCTTGATTTTGTATTTTCGCTTTCTATGATGTTATGAACAAGCCCATGCATTTCATGCAGCACCTAAAGGCCCGATGAGACGGAGTTGCTAGAATAAGAGATTTGAGGTCAGCCGATCATGATCATCAGGATATGCCGAGATTCTTAGACAGGCAGAAATCCCGCGTGAGCTTTCTCACATTTGCTTATTCTTGTCCGCCATGAGCCTCGCCGCCTGGTGTGAGTTATCTCTTCTTAGTCACCATGCCCTACATGACTCCACGTACAGATTCCACAGCGTACGCAACGAGGAACGCCCGTTATCAGCGGCCTGACTTCCCACGACCACCAACAAAGGATAAGAAGATTCAAGAGGCTCTCTTTGGACCCAACATTGGCGTGGTCAGCAGCGGGCCTGCATGGACAGCTGGCTCAGAAAAGAGAGTGCTCACGGATGAATTGACTCCTGATGTTGTCACCCACTGGGTTGAGAAGAGCAAAGATGTTCGTTGTCGCGTGCTCTGTTGTTGTTGACCTTTGGCTCATCAATATCTTCATCAACGGCAGGTATCACAACCTACTACTACTCTTCAGGCTCTCGTCAATCTCAAACGCCCAACACTACGACTCACACCGCTGACATCTGAGGATTCCACTCCAGATCACCATCACCATGGCCTCGAATTTGAGTTTGACTGTGACGCGCCCAGGTGTGGCATATATGTACACGTACTGCTGCCTAAGGATCATCCCGACGCACCCGCAACAGCACCTTCGTCAGGACTAGCAAAGTTTCTCGTATTTGAAACTGTTGTCGACGGGGGATTCGGCAAGTTCCTAAAGCTAGAAGAAGGCGCTCTGCTCGAATTAGGACGCTTTGAATACACGTCGACTAGCAATAGCGCCCCTTCCGGTGAACCATCATCCACAGGTGATCACTTGGCAACTGCCCATCCCGGCACGCCATCAACCCGGGCTCACCATCGTCGGAGGTTCACCCACAATCCTTTCCGTAAACATACTCAGAGCCACAGTGTCTCTGGACCCGCTCTAAGGGTCCTCGATCCAGATCCTAATCCAGCTGCTGATGAAAAAGTGAAAGACGATTCTTTGGAGGGTGTTCGTGTGACCATCCGGCTCGCCGCACTCGATGCTCAGGGCACCGAGCTTGCCTCTCCAAACGAACAGGTAACTTATCTCCATGTCGTACGTTACGGAGCGCGGCCGGAGAACGAGACCGGCGATGAAGATACCCGACCATGGGTTGTCAAGGTTGCAAAAAGGGAGGCGACGGTAAGTTTAGTTCCATGGTCTTCAGATAGACTTCCTTGGTTCTCCAATTAACAAGTATAACGCAGATCGGACCACATACTTTCCATTTGCATGAGATTTATGGGCTTACATCGGCACCACACACGCATGCCCCAGAACATACTTACCCCCCACCCGCAACACCATCTGATTTGAACACTATGCAATTACCCGTAGGAACGGAGGATGAAATGCAATCAGAATGCCTTGTATGTCTCTCGTCTCCGCGTGAGGTCGTGCTTCTTCCGTGTCGTCATCTCGTTGCATGCAAAGATTGTGCGCTGAACATGGTCGAGTTTGGTGCGGGCGGAAACATTAGTCAGGCTGCTGAAGGTGAGGCAGAGGCTCTTGCGGATCCTCCTGCGAATACAACCGATAGTCCCATTGCACCGACGGCCGAAGGTGATGCTTCCCCCACTGATGCTCCTGCTTCTACTACACCCACTACTCCTACGCCTGCTGCACCCGTTGTTCTTGCATCAGCACCCGGTGCAGTTGGGGCCAATGTACGTAGAAAGAGGAAGGCGAAAGGATGGTTCTGCCCTGTGTGTCGACAACGTGAGGTCTCCTCTCACCTCTCCAGTATGTTGACTGATATTGTCGTCCAGCGTATACCTCCCTCCTTCGAATCACTACTCAACCTCCTCCGACGCAGGAGCGGCTACGCAAGGAGGCAGCCGCTGCAGAGGAAGCCGCTGCGGCCGAAAACAATAATAATACCGCCGCCGCCGTGTCTGACGGTAGTAGCGGAGGACTTTTGAACTTGAGACCAGCCTTTTTACGCGGTTTCAACATCAGGGCAGCACCGCCGCCAAACGATATTGAGAGTCAGGCAGCGACAACACGTGTGGGTGCCTAGTCTATTGTACGGCCTGGCCAATCGTCCGAGACATCGAACTTCTTGACATTGACTGAGAGCTACTCGTAGGATATATGTATAGTATGTTATGGGACATTTCCAGATGTCTTTTTTTTAAAGCTCTATGATACACTTTTTTGTCTGTCCCTGTGGCGCTCTGGAGTCTCCCTCAGGATTTCTGTGTATTGTATTTCACAATGGTGTATGTTTCTTGCCCGTGTTGTATGCATATATGCCCTTAGTTACAGTATTACTAGAATAAAATATGATCGATGCAATTTTTGACTGCGATATGAATCCTATAGGATAGGGGGGATTGATATAATATTGATATGTACACATGGATAAGATCAGAAACAGATGCTTCGGGATGGTGGATCGCAAGGATAGGAATTAGAGAAGAGGAATGTCGATACAAAGTTACCATAAAACCGATAGTAGATTATGAAACAGCACCCCAAAGGTTACAATAATAAGCGCACTCAAAAGGATTGAGAGAAGGCCGATACCCACGCGCGAGACGGGGAACTGTCCGCCAACTAACGCCTTTTGGATCGCGAAATATCTCGCAACACCTGTATTTGCCTATTCAAATTTATTCCTCGCTGTGGAATAGGACATAGAACAATTCACCAATGAAAAGCACGAACAATGCAATCACGACGGCCGTGGCGCCGAGTGGCCGCGCCCAAGCTTCGGCGCTTCGTCCACGTTTAAAGACGTGTCTAGCCGGGGTGGTATCCGAGTATGACTCCGTGATAGTCAGAACTTGGACCAATGCTAATGGACGCGAGTTAACCCGTTCCGCCCATCGATATTCAAGCAAACGATGTCAATCACGTACCAACACCCGCACAAGCGATCGCGAGACTCGTCCGAACGTATGCGAGGAACGTCCGCTCCGATGCGAGGTGGTCACGCGCCACGCTGCCGGAATTCACTAGCGATAGAGACACGTCGGAGCTGCTCACCCCAGTATCTAATTCACAGCATGACCCTGCCGCTGTAGATCCCAGAACAGTAGTCGTTGTGTCTTGTGTGGACTTGCCGCCGGGTTGATGGAATGGTTCTGAGGATCCGCGGTAAGATAAGATCCGAAAAGTGGATATGATCTACCCACTCATCCGCTCCGGCGACGTTTCCTCCGCAGCTGTTACCGTGGATCCATTCGCTCCATTTTCTGGGGTCCTTTCCAAAGGGGTTTCTGACACAGTTGCGCTGGCTTTGGTAATTTGATACGAATTGTTTGGCGTTGCATGGCCGCTGCTAGACTGAGGGTTGTGGGTATATGGCTGTAGCTGTGGCATAGATGGACTGAAAGCAGTTAATCATCCTCATGGACCATTTTTATTGGGATGGTGCAAAGCAAACGTAATTCCGGAAGTCTTGATCCTGAGTTTTCACGTGACCTGATTCGAGGACGTGCATGCCGTTGACGCGTCCTTGTCGCGCACGATATCAGCGCACGAGTCATAAACGCTACTCATTGATTCAACAACCCGTACCATCATAGCCACAGAGCATGAGAACTTTTAAATGTCAGAATACAAATGTTTCCCAACATAAAGTAAACCTGACCCATCCGGTCAGTGAATACCCCTCTGTCCTGGATACGTCAGGATCGGTAACCGCGCGCTTGTGATGTTTTTCCCAACCCATATCAAATTTGAGCTCAAAGGCATCATGCCAGGATATTGCCACTGATGGGGGTCAATCCGCCGCCTTTCTGGGTCGGTCGGGTTTACTGTATGTTGGACTAATTCCAGCTGGAAACGGATCGTAAGAATGTGTCAGATATGACTATCACTATCCTAGTTCAAAGTTGATATGAAACTCAACCTTGCACGTGTAAACACCAGCCGACTAAAGAATTCTGTTCTTTGTCTTGGGAGACTTACTCGCGCTGGCTTCCTGTCGTACTCTTTTACTACTTACTATACTATTACACTTCTCAGACTCGGTGTGAGTCCATTAAATTCTGTCTTTTCCTACCAGATGACAAGTAGACTCCTAGAGTATAAATTCTGCATAATACTCCATAATACTCAAGTATCCTTTCCTTCAGGTCTGGTTTATTGTCACGAGGTCAAATCAAGTCTTTGTTGTCTTTCATCCGACTGCAGTCGACTGGTCCCTCTTGCTTGGTATCTATATCTTGAGATGTTCTAGTTCAATTAGTTAATAACGTCTTTCTGAGAAAGATCCCGATTATGAAAGTCTGAATGTTTGTGGCTTCTGATGGAAATGAGCCTCAGACGGTGGAGATTGCCTCTTCACAACGGAAAACTTGCAGAGGACAGCATTTTAGTCTTTAACAATAGTAAGGCCTGTTTCAAGGTCGCTGACTAGTGTTCCCTCTTTTGGATTTACTAATACCTGTGCTGACGCCACAGTGATCATTTCTCAGCACGTCTAGCACTAGAAACCATTTCTGATAAATCAGGTAGAAAGAATCCTGTAAGTTTATGTACTGGATGTCTTGGAAAAAGGACATTTTACGTTGTTCGAAGCGAATATTCCTGCCACAGATACTTAGATGCATTGAAGGTGGCGTAACTCTCGGTAAATTTACCCGAGGAGACCCAGCAATAGGCATAATTGATCGAGATTTGTTATTCAGTGTTCAATTAACATACATGAATAGCTAGTCAATGACAAACTTTCTTTTTTTCTCTCTATTCAGATAGAGCCTTTATATTAAAAGCCTTTCTGATAAAGAATCATCCAGATTACCTCCTAACTTCTTTTGCATGAGCATGCATCTACGTCGTCTCTTTCGTTGTATTGAGTTTCATGAGTAATATTCCACACCTCTGATATTCCAGAATCCAAAATCCTGTGTAACTCATGGACGAGAGATCCATGCGCCGTTGTCTGTTTGATAAACTCTCGTGGTCTTGATTCTGACCGCTCGAGCTTAGAACACGCGCTGTAGTGGACCAAGGTTTACCAGGGGCCACAAATAAACATTCGGCATTCTGACAATCTCGCAGACAGAAGTCGTCTGACCTGATGCGAGATATGTGCTAACGATACTAGCTGAATAATCATGACCTCGTGGCATTGATTCCTTCCGCAATCAACCTGAGAAAACATCTCAATAATTCGATGAGAAAATATAAAATATGCCGAGCCCGAGTTCCCCAATCTATTTTCTATCGTTTCTCCGGGAATAAAGCTTCCTCCATCTCCATTTCTATGGTAAGCTGCGAATAGAGTAAAAAAGGTGACAGTAAAATTGTTTGCATCTAAGCTGCCAAAATGAAACACCAGAAATGCCAATTGTCATCTGGGCATATTTACTACTCCCGATTGGGAAGGAAGAAACTAGCTCCAAGAGCTCATGCCGAGCTGCCATGTCATCAAAATGTGACGCACTGCCGTCAGTCAGGTGATATGACAACCATTAAACATTGAAAACACGGTATTCGTACCTCAGGTTGATTTGGGAAAGAAGGCCATTACTTCCCGGCTGTTAAGCTTCAAGCTGAACAGTCATTCGGGTGAAATAATGGTTTCATGGTATTGATGAGGCTTCCATCCAGTAAAAATGAATTCGTCGTGTCCTTTGAAGGATCTCTGAGATTGTCATTTTGGGCATTGCTGTTGAGCATGCCTGTCAAACTGGGTATTCCAATAGGAGATATCGTGGGTAATTACGCAACTCGCGTTTGTCAATCGGACTTCCGTGTTGTAATTGACTGCCGAAAAGTTTGTTAGCCATTGTCTAAAGCTGGGGTGAATCCAAGTGTTTACCCCTAAAGATTACACGTCCCAGGCCAATTCTATCCCTTCAATATTATGGCCGTGTGGCGAAATGGCATCGCGTCTGACTACGATTTGTAATCAGGAGATTGCAGGTTCGACCCCTGTCTCGGTCAATAATAACCTAAACACATTTATCTTTTTTGCCTTTCCTCTTTTTTGTCTTTCTTGTAGGACGGTCCTAGATATAACAAATACCGTAAAGACGGTCTCATAATGGTGACATATGGATGACTGTACGCTGGACATTTGCCGTTCGTCGTCTGAGGAAAGCTACATCCGCCTCGAAGCGAACAATCTGTCTGTCTCGTTAAAGCTGCGTGAGCGGTATCACATAGACTATTTGACAGAACGTCTAGTAGGTAGAGATTCTGTCGAAATGATAATTGCCCAACAGCGGAAAGTTCTCATGCAGATCGGGACCTTTCAATTCAATTATGAAACACATCAATAATCTGGAATTGAGAGGAATAGGGGTGAAAAAATCACGGGATTCTGAAATGGATCTGGTACTCTATTCGTAATGATTGTTCCGGGCAGCAGTGTATTGCTAAAGCTTAAATCTCTGTTTTAGTAAAAAGAGGAGAACGAAAAGGCAAACTAAAGAGGCTCAGCCACAAGGAATGTGGCGTTCATCACTGAGCTCCGAAGATGATCAATGTTTGCTCACCCAAGGTAGCACGAACTAAGAAAACAGCCGTAGCAATAGAGACATAAGGAACTTCTGTCGGGGAGTTTTATGCCATTCATCAACTAAATTGGAAGGTATACAAAGGGTCGCACAGAATCGACAAGTGACGACGATCACCGTCTAAGTTGTCTCTGTTTCCGTTTCAATTTTTCCTCTCTTATTTGTTGTTTTTTTATCTGTGTGGGGCTGATGTTGAGCTCATCGTTATCCTCCCGTTCTATGGCGCCGAGGTGATCGTCAATACAAGCCTCCATCTTGGCTTGAACAAAACTCTCCTCGTCTTCTTTACTCGCTGGTTGATCTTCTATGCCCAATCGCCACTGGAAATCAAATCCCCAACCTTGCATTAGTGGATGGCGAATACCGGAGCCAGAAGATTCGGCCAAGCGAAGGGGCGATGAGGTGGCAGCTATTAAACCGCCTTCTTCTCGCCACCACCGCACAAAGTAGGCAGCAGCTCGAGCGGTATCAGGTTCAGCACCACGCATAATCATTCCCATGCGTCTTGCAAGCTGTTCAAGAAACTCTTGTAGATCGACAGTCGGCACAGCACCCTTCGGTAGGAGTT
Source organism: Termitomyces sp. MG145 (assembly GCA_003313055.1). Classification (NCBI taxonomy): domain Eukaryota; kingdom Fungi; phylum Basidiomycota; class Agaricomycetes; order Agaricales; family Lyophyllaceae; genus Termitomyces; species Termitomyces sp. MG145. Next base: position 52,583 of record QGOB01001251.1, on the reverse strand, counting down.
GAAGATAAGCCGGAGCTATGCGCATAAAATCGATCAACAAACTACTCTCGTACTCAAGCAAAGTAATAGAACCTACATATGGGATTCAACACATTAAGTCTGTACAGCAAATAAGACGCAAGAGCTTCCATGTCGTATAGCCCTTCTTTAATTCCCGCTACGCGAAGTAAGACAAAGCTCCATCAGACTCTGACACAGAAAATGTGGGGTGGGATCTAGAACTGGGTGTTACGTACCTATTAGAGCGAGCTTGACCCCTCTCTCGGCACCTTCCTCACCACGTCCCAAATAAGGCAACATAACACCGGGTGTATCAAATGCGTAAACAAGGGGTTCCAATGAAACTTTGAGGCGCGTGGAGAGAGCCTGAGTCAGGCCAGGCTGGGAACCAGTTTGAAAGGCTTTCGGTGTACCTAATTCGAAAGCGGTTAACATTCAGATAACCCGGTAGATGATGTATACTCGATCCGTACGGCCTTTAATGCCCATATTTCTTAAGGCGTTCAGGAGTGTCGATTTACCTACATTTGGCATTCCAATGACCAAAACGTTGAGTTCCATAGCATGCGGATGCTTGTTGGCTATGTCTGTCAGAAAGTTATGAGTACATGAGTATATCCCCGTTATCCGTGGAGGAAGCACTGGAACAACATACTTACTAAAAGCTCGGAGAGATTGCGGATATCCCGCGGCCGTTGCCAAGAAGCAAACATTACTTGTTGGCCGGGGAACTTTTTCGCCATGGCATTGCGAAATGGCTGGGTTAGGAGCACTCAAACTCCATCTCGTAGTGATAAGGCAGAATGCATACCTCCATTCCCCATTGAGGGACTAAATCCCGTTTATTGAGCACAACAATACGCTCACATGCTCCAGCATTCATGATACGACGAGTGGGATTATTGGGATCCCAACCTCGTTCTCGTCGCCATTTTTGTAGAGCACCTGGAGACAAAAGCGCAAAGGATGTCAACCAGATATTTAGTGAAAGAAGTCACGGTGACAGGACAGAGAACGAATGTCGCCCATGATCTGAGCGCAGAAAACTCCTATCATGACCAGATTCGGTATTCTTTTGTACAATGTAGTGCGGAATCCGAAAGGAACGCGAGAAGTATCGGAGCATACCTTCTAGTGTTCTATTGATACTCGTCAGAGGTAGACGTGAATCTCTGATCTCAAGGACGACATCTGTTCTGGTAAGAAGTGACGGGAGCATCCGTGTAAACTTCATCATATGCCCAGGAAACCATGAAGGCGGGACTGGCAAGGTTGGCATTGGTATGTACGTGAGTGCCATGGAGGATAGTGCTTGGCCGATAGATGGTTTTATGGAGACCAAAGGGGCAAAAGGTATCGCGGGCCAGTCGGGCAAAAAGGTGACAAGATGACTCCGAAGAGGTGTGTTTTGGCTGTGAACTATGCCCGGATAGAGTTTAACTTGTTGAAAGTAGATTGGAAATCAAAGGGATCGAGTCATGAACACATCAATTTACAACCACCAACCTGAGAAAAATGCCACCCAAAAAAGTTGAGGGATATTTGGCAGTGTATGGCATTGGACCAAATATCGTGGGTCGCCAAATATCACGATGTCCACTTCCGTCATGGCCACGCTTGAGCACACGCGTGGGCCATCAGCCATTGAAGGTGCAGCGACTGTTTTGGGAGTATTTTACTCTTCCTAATACGCGTCTTTATCTACATTGTACTCTGTGAAAACGAGGCTGTATGCATGCTACTACCTACCTGGCTCGGTCTGATCTGATAGCTACGGTATGATAGGTTCTCCATCTTCTGTCCTTATTGATCTGGGATACGCACAGATTCACTGATTTTGTGGTAACCTCACCAAGACAATTTTTCATCAGTTATGACTATGACAAACTATTTTCACATGTCGCACCTGTTTGGATACTCATGACGGTTGTACAACATCGTATGATGCCTTCTAATGTGAGTGTATGAACAATTTAGAACTCTCTTTAGCCAGAGGTCCTAGATCTAGAGTATTCTTTCAATGTCTTGTCACGTTCTCCTTTGATGCAATAATTAGGACTACGAGATGTCACCCAAATTAATGTCTTGCTTCATGAGCCCAAAGAGTATGCCAGTATCACTCAAATCTTCAAAGCCATGTCTGATATCGACTAACTTGACCAAATGTCATACCCATATTGCTACCTTTGACTGGATTTGTTCTGTGGCCAACTTGTGGCGATCTCCCCTGGTCACACAAAAAGGTACCGTCATCACGATGTCGTCATTGGGAAGACCGTTTCTGACTGTCGGCCTGGTGCTGATTTCGAGCTCAACACACATGGATTCGAGAATCGACTCCATATATCCAAAACTTACTCACAAATTACCTACCCAGCATGTCTCAGTTGACATCTCTAATATGTATCCCAGAGCATCAAAACACCTCTCAATCTCGAATAACTTTCGAACAGCAAGACGAAGGACTTGATAGAAAGTCGCACCCATACCTCAGGCTGGTCACTTGCTCTGAGCTCGCTTGCGGCGTCGAAGGAGTTGCCATCAGCTTGAATTGATCCGAAGAAACGCAGTCGATGGCACGAAAAAGCCTGAAAACACCTATTGTTCAGCTTTTATCACACTCTTGGTAAAATGCGGTCCTTCTTGTCAACGGTGAACTTGTTATTCTTCATTCTTCCTTATTTTTCTTCGGTTAAATTTCCCGCCCGGCACCATCAACCCGCCTTCTCCTTCCCCAAACAGGGTCCGGGGTCCACGAATCAAAGCCCGTTGTCTGGAGCCAACGCCTGACTTACCAACCCTGGCTCCTAAGAATATCATCGCCATTGCAAAGCAATGCAAAACATGCGGCCATCACGCAACTATAAGTAATGCCAACAGAAGAATCAATTGAGCCACCGGACGCCAACTGCGCTTCGGTACATGTGATGGTCAGTCTCATTTTTATTCTCACGTCATCATATCTTTTTTTCCAGGACAGAAGAAGAAGCGTACTTTTTACCCCTACAAGCTAGTGATAAGTGACGCGCTTTCTCTACAATAGGAATGTAATGCGAGAATAAAGTTTTATATCAGTTCCCATAAGCGGAAATCGACAGGATCCTGTTATACCTGCTCAACAACTGTGAGAAGGCAAGACATGGGAATCAGCGGCCTTCCGATAACGAAAAGGTCAAACCTACCCTTTTTTTGGGGCTGAATTAAGTTGCGGAGCTTATAGTCAAAGAATAAAGGTACAGCTGTCAGGCCCATGTGACCATGGCCATGTTCATGTGGATTGAATGAGGCGGTGGCACCACTACAGTCTAAGAGGCGCTCGATCGCTGATCGTTATCTCAGTCAAAGCTTGGGCCTCTGGCATGGTGAGATGCCACAATATAGAATGTAGGAAACCGGGGACGGTAGCGAATACTGGCGCTGCAGCTCAGGAACATAGGGGCCGTCCCGTTTGCGGACAAGATATAGTGGAATTCGCCGCTTCTACGATAATAAGAGAAGGAAGGGCAAGGTTTACATGAGGAATGGAACGCCCGGAGAAGTACGGAGGGTCCGGCCGTAATTGTTGCACCGAAAATTCAAAAGTGGATTGGTAATGGCCCCTGTGGGAGACCCCATTTGATCTGGCTACAGCACTGGTTTTTTTTTTTAAAAAAAAGAATCTGAACCCGGAAAATAAGAGCGGTAATTCGATTGTCCTCACAAGTCGACCACCCGAGTGTCAAAGTGTCATGGAAAAACGATTGTTCAGCGAGTCAGGTGAGACGGAAAGCATGTTGACCAGACGAACAAGGTCAAGACACGAATGGAAAAGAATACGCGCAGAATATGGCTATTTCCAATCACCTTGCCGTAACCATCGTGTCAATTTAGTACCCTGTACGGCTAAACCGGCCTCCTCCGAATTGTCGCCGCTCGTTCGCCGGCAAGTCAGAATGGGACAGAAGATATGATGCCGCATCAGCTGCCCCCAACAACAATCCTGGGCGACAGATACCACGGTGATGGACTAGCATGGAGAGGATTAGTCAGTGCAAGCAGTGCTAAAGAAAACTGTGGCCACGGAACAATTGCACAAATAAAAAACTAAACAATGGGTGGGACAAAAGGAAAGCACGAGGGGCACCAGAGGGGGAAAAGAACCTGATTGCACCCAGTACTCGGCGCCAAACACGTTGACAATCAAATTAGACCGAGTGCCGCGGTTGGACAAAGTACATGTCAACAGAACAATGGTATGCAGAACGTCATGAAAGATGTATGAAAGAGATCAGAGCTTCTGACCAATTAGTTAGCTGAGATGGAGAACAAAGGACTGGGGTGTGATCAAAACTACTGCTAAGGATTCTTCCCACAGAAGTTCTGAGCTGTTCTGGCTATTGAGGTTGCTTTTTCCGGAAAGTGCGCAGTAAACGATGATCTGCAGTATGATAATCGATGTCGATATGGAATGGGTTCGAATGTAGCAAGAGAGGGTTTGGTGAAGGGGGCCTTATGGGGCTAGATCAGTGATACGAAGCATGGCTGAGATCGAGTTCCTGGAGGCACGTGCCGGGAGGAGCTGTGTTTGTTGATTGCTGCCGTAATGGGCCAGCCTATTCCAAACCACGACGCTCCACTGCACTCTGCTATAAATTGCTCTTTCCTCATTACTGCATGGTTCCCCTCCTCCCTCCCAATTCACGTCCCATGCATCCTCCGAAGAAGATGCGCCGCACCGCCACTGCTGTGATGGCTGGTGTCTTTGACGTTCGCCCGCCCCGTGACGCTTTTACTTGTCTTCTCAATGGTGTGCCCCGCTATAAACCTGTAGAAACAGAGGAAGAATCAGCGAGGAAGGCAGAGAAGAAGAGGAGAAAAGAACAGGCTGCAGCAGCAGCCAAGAAAGTTGTGGCTTTGGAAGCCGCCAAACTCGACGCGACCACCGCCACCTCTTACACAAACCAGAGAATCGATATTCCTCACACAAAAACGTCTGGATTTTGGCCAGTCGAGCCTTTGGCGTCTTCAGCCGTCCGTACGACGTCTGCACGCCCCAGGATAGAGCTCAAGACCGCCCAGCGCTCTGTGTCGGTCACGCCACCGCCCACATCACCGACCTTGTTCCTTTCAACCCCAGCATCAACCCCTGCGCCTTCGGACTCGTCAAGCACCTCTCAAATGTCATCCAAACGGCCACATACCCCGGACGACGAAGAGAGTCTTCCTCCTCCACCACCACAGCCCAAACCACGCGGTCGAAAGAAGCCAGCTGTTAGAAAAGGATGGAAGGGGTGGGTGGAGGGCTCGCCGCCGCCATCAGAGAAACTCATCAACCTCGACGCCGTTCCCGTCCTCCAGGAGAGGCGAACTCGGAGTGGGAAGAGCTTTGACGCTATCGGGATTGGTAAGGAGGGCTGGGTCTAACCGTGCGTATCGTATCTTTAGTTGCCACGGTTCGATAAATCTGAATCTCTGGCAAAGAGATACCCACTTACAAGGGAAGCCACTGACGGCGACACGTGGTCATCAGGGATATACTGCGCTCGTCGTCGTAGGCAATGCCCACCTCCATCATACCGTAATTCTAGTGGTCAACATGCTTTCTTTGCAACGTCTGCGTTCCATCGTATCCACTTCCATACCTTGTCCATTCATTCCTTGATGTCTCGCTTTTCCGGGTTTTATATCTCGTGTGTATTCTTTTTTTTTTCTCAGCCTACCGTGAGGATGTCCAGGTCAACAGTTAACTAAAATTCTACCCACGCGATCCGACTCACTTGTTCATTCATGTACCGTAGCCTTTTCTTCATTGTGAGTTGTGTAAAATTAAATACGTTGTTCAGACTCGATCACTTTCTGGCGTGATCGGACTCCTTCATTCATCTACCAACGCAAGTATCTACCTATGTATCTTTGGTGATAATTCCCGCTACTGACCTAGAATGTGTTAGCTCCGTCATTGACTCCTTCAGTGGGTGCTTCCAGAGGCATGAATGATTACAATCGGAGGTGACTGGTAGCAATCGCGGTTTGAGAGGCGTGGGTCGTAAGTGACAAATGCCTGTGAATTCTCGACTATCTTTCCAGTGGCTTTATTCTTACGTGAACGTCTGACCGTCCTAGACGACCCACCTGTAAAGTTACTGAAGTATCTTTGGCATCCAGCTGGTAGACATGTGGCCTGTCAGCGGTTGCCGGGTTGCCGTGACTGCTCATCCTCTGACCCTCGAGGACAACCAATAGATCATTTATGAATAATAGCACATCTGGCCCTTATGCCCGGGCGACCCACATCAAAAACTGGGCCATCATAGCATTTGATATACCAAATTATGTCACTGTTACTCTTACAAAATTATGGGATCCATGTGATAGTGTAACAATGTGAAATCGTGTCTCTCATCCCGTAAACCGCTCGGGATGTTCCGACATAGGTGTGCTCACCATCGCGGGGCTGTAGCTCGGGTATGCAGTCGCAGAAGCCCGTACCTCATACGTTTCCTTCAACCTGCGCCAGATGACTCGAAAGCTCGACACCGATCCCTTCTCATATGCCATATAAATTGCACACGCGCTCTCAGATGGAAATTCGGCGTCCAACAGCGGACTCCCACCGACTAACACGCTACCTCTCGTCCTTGGCATAGCAAGCGCCCCTATACTTAACCCTGGTGCTGGCGCAGACAAAAAATGAGAAGTAGAGTTAGGCTGCGACAATCCCCTTGCAACCGCCGTCCCCGCATCGCATGGCGAATGTGTCGGCGCAACAGAGAACTCGATCCTGAAACGAACCGCTTTGAGCGTGTAGGGTGCGCGCATGCCACCGGTATCCTCGACCCTGCACTTGAGCGGCCCGTCACAGTCTGCCTGGGTCATGCCTCGATCGAAACCTCCACCTTCGACCACGACGCCTAGACCTTCAAGAATACGGCCGATGTCAGCGCGTGTCTTGGAAATGCCGTCGGCCGAATAAAGAACCCCTCCTTGTGTACTGACGTTATGTTTCCAATTGAAGAGATTAGAGAACCATCCCTTGAACTCCCCAACGATAGGAGACGTCATAAGACGGCTGTTCGATGTAGGAGGAACTACAGGCGAGGAAAGTGCGATTGGCGAACCAAGTATTGTTGTTCGTTTTTGTTGTAAGTTACGGAAATCAAGTGTAGGTGCTAGATAGATGATAAATGCAAATCAGTATCTTGAGCCCTGTGAATTGAGGAGGCTCACGTCGGATTTTTTTCTCCTTCTCTTTTCTCGATTTATGACCTGAGGAAGCATCCCGCGTGTTCGTGACATTGCCCATGGCCTTTCCAGTGTCCCTGGCAACGCCCAAGCCAAGGCCACGGCCTTTATGCTCGTCAGAGTCCACGTAGCTCCAGCTTTCCTCACCTAAGCTCTGGTTCTCTTTATCGCCGCGATCGTGAGCCATAGAAGCGGTGCGATGACCTCGTGTGGCGACCTTGGGTTCTCGCGAGACGGCCATATTCTGATCAACCGTGGCGCCCGGATTTGAAGGCGGTTTGATCGATGGAGAGCGAACGCCTTCGGTCTCTGTCGTGGGCGGTTCATTCAATGTTCCTTGGTCAGCATCTGCCGTCATCATATCAATATCTGCGGGCTTCGGCGTGGAGATAGGTACAGGGGCATATATAACAGGAACCGGCGTGGGAACAGGAGATGATGATAGGCTCCGGACAACCGCCATGGGCAGATCGGGTTTATCGATCGAGGGGTTGGGCGAAGTAACGAACATACTTGACCTCCTACCGTTAGACGCACCGGCAGAACTGCTGTGACGCTGTAAGTTGACGATATCTCGCGCCTGTAAATGAGTAGGGAACTGAATAGTAGATACAGCCTTCTCGGGGCCAGGAGAAGAGTAAGTATATCCGCGTCGGGAAGGAGGCGGCCGAGACCCGCCACGACCGACTCCACTCAGGACCGTAGCCTGTGAAGAGTCTACTGAAGACCTGAATTTTGGGTCGTCCATTGCTTTATGTTGCGCTCGCCAAGGGTCCAGACTGGTTTTCGCTGATACCTGTAGGGCGCGAGGTCCTGCAGGAGACGTAGCCCGTTCTCTTGCGCCACCGATGCTTCCGGCGCGATGAATGACGGGAGGGACCAGACCAGGGATAGGCACAGGAGATGAAGAACGAGAGCGAGCATTGGCAGGAGTTTCAATTGAACGCAGACCATTTGCGCCTTCGTACTTCTTAGTCACAGTTGATGTATTGAGCTCCCAGCCAAGGTTTAGCTTCGCATTTTCTGGATCGAATTTGTTATCAAGTTCGTCCTTGTTGACTTGCAGGTTGTTATACATTGACTCTTCCCTGTATCGCGCGAGGAGAAAATAAAAAGCCTTGGCATGGACACCCTGACCAGCGGGAGAGCATAAATCTCTTTTAATTGAGTCGCCGTTGGGGTCTGTATGACGCCCCCAGATTACTCGCAAAGAAGCCAAGAGCTCAGAATCAATAAGCGACGGAGAAACGATAGGACGGGCCAGGGTACTTGGTGACGGCGGTAACTGAGTAATTGCCAGATCTGTCTCGAGCTGCTCCGCTGTAGGCACCGGATTTACGGACGAATGTAGCCATGGGTGTGATAGAATATCGGGCATCTAATGAAGGATTACTCAGGATAAGTGATTAACAATGGTAATAGAACGCACGGTTATTCTTTTCTCAACGTCAACCACTAGCATCTTTTCGAGTAAATCCTTCGCAAGAGGGTCGATCCATGTCGGCATGTCGTACTTGCCACTTTTTACCTTTCCTAGCAAGACTCGAACGTTTTTGTCATCAAAAGGAAGTCTTCCTGTAAGCAAAGCGTATAGTATGACTCCACAGCTCCATATATCAGTTGCATTGCCCTTATAAGATTGTCCGTTCACGATTTCTGGACTAGCGTAGTGAGGCGAGCCACAGCTGGTGTCGAGCTGAAGAGAAGGATGAGCAAAGGCGGCCATACCCCAATCAGCAATTTTAATTAAGGGAGGAGAGATAGATGCTATAAGAATGTTTTCAGGTTTGAGGTCGCGATGAATAATTGAGAATGTGTGCGCATAGTTGAGTCCATAGATGATTTGTTTGAAATAAGCGAGTGCTTCCCCAGGTGGAAGACGTCCACGATTCACCAAGAAATCGAATAGCTCGCCACCTTCGACATATTCCAAGACCAAAAAGAGTTCCTTTTCGCCTTCGTAGACATCGTAAATTCTCATAATATTTGGGTGATTCATGAGTTTCATCATGGTGATTTCCCTGTCGATTCCAAGTCGTTGTTTGTCTGATTTTGCTTGTTGAGTAGCCAGAGAAGCACGAGAATTGACGAGAGGTGCTATTGGTAGAATCTTGACCGCAGCGAGCTGACCAGTGAGACGATGTTTGGCTATTTTTACACGACCAGAGGCGCCTTTACCCACGCATTCTCCGAGAATCCAGGGACCTATATTGCTTGGATCTGTTGGAAGATCGAATGCGCCAGTACCGCCAGCAGCGGCTATCTCCTTGGCCCAGCGGGTGCCCAGAGGGGCAGTATACTTGATTGGAGGAGCGCGAGGTGGGCTTGAGGATACAGAAGGCATTAGAGAAGTATAGTAAGATATAGTAGAGTATGATAGTATAGTTTGGTATTGGGCGAGCTCGGCCAGCGGGCAGCGCTTGCGAATGGTGAATGCAACAAGAGACGTCGCAAGGGATCGCAGGCGCGTCAATAATATGTGACAAGTCACATCAGGGCGTGACACAAATTTGGTACCAGAACTCCCTTGAATCCCCTTAAACTTTCACAAGGTCGGGGACGACCTCGAATGTCAACTGCCTCAATCAGTCACGGATGGACCATTCTATCCAGAGCACTCTCTCATACTGCTTCCAGGCAGTCTGCACCCGCACTCGCACTCCATCTCGCCTCTCGTTCTACTCCAAAATCCGTGGACTTTGTGGGCAACACGACTAAGCTGAACAGCCCAGGTAATTGCTTGATATTTGAGAGCGAATCAGAAGATTATGCTAGTGTTGCACGCGAGTCCGTCCCCCAGACAATCTCCACGATCCGTCGCATTGAAGCGGAGTTACCACTGCATTTATCCGAACCCGTTGTTTCCGACACGGCCATCTTCGAGGATGTCTCCAGCAAAGACTATGTCTTATCGCGCAGTTCTTCACGCAAGCCTCCCTTCACAGCTCTTCAGGCTCTCGAAGGTCTGATACGTCGAGAGCGACATCAAGACGCTTGGGCGTTTTGTCAGGAGTTGCTAAGCTCCGGTATCGAGATACCGAAGTCTGACGTCTATGGAATCGCAGCTATCGCTGTTCTAGACTCGAAAGAACTTTCGGAGGAGGATAAAAGATCTCGATTTTCACTATGGCTTAGTATGATTCCTTCTGCGCGTGAGGATGATCATGGGAATGGCGATAGAAACGTTGTGCTTCTGAGACGTCGTGTCTTGGACCTGCGGCCTACCATCACTTTCGCTATAGAGTTTTCTCTCATCATGGCTTCCAAAGGCTATGCAGAATCAATCTGTCCAGAGGCCGTAACGTTCATCACGCGATTTGCGCTTCCATCTGTTACTCTTCGCTTCATTCAAGATTTTCTTAATCAAGATTTTTCTTACGTCGTTGGCAAGGACCTAAAACGAGAGGAAGATTTACATGAAGTGGTCGAAGAAGATAGGTTGTGCAGGTTGCAGGAGTTGGCGCATCTCGTTCAAAAACCAGCCATAGAGACGCTAACGCGATCAGGGGAATTCGCAGCGGCGGTTTCGCTTTTGCCCACTTCCAAGAATACATTTCGCCTCTCCTCTCGAACTTATGATCTTCTTCTTTCCAGACTGCAGAGCACTCGAGTTGGCACCTTCCCTGACTACATCGATCTCGTTGAGAAACTTCGTCAGGACCCCACATACTACGAAACGTCCACGACACCATCCTATGTCGAAGTAGACACCACTTGGCGCACAAAAGTAGTGCATCTCTCAGCTCTTGAGAAGGAGCTAGATCCTGGATCACCTTATTATATCGGCGATTCACTCGCTCGCCAGCTGCGATATATACTTGATCGCATTCGTCTTTCCGAGCTCTCAGTACCAGAGCTCGTCACTTTCTTTTCTGATTACCTTGATTCCGGTCGAACCGCTGCTATAACACGATTAAGACGCTTGGCCCTCGGGAGGAATTGGCCGACGGGTGGCATTTTTCTCTATGCCGAGATGTCTTACTACCTCGAGCAAGCCTTATACCTACTCGTTCTCCAAACTTACGTGAACCATTTTCATTGTTCCGGGGTACCAAAAGAAGAACTCACTGCCGCCATTCATCGACTCGAAACCGACGAAGAGAATGATTGTAGCCATCCAGCCTACTCCGTCAAACAGTGGAGGAGTAATCGCAGATGGATCTCAACCGAGTCTCACACTGATCTTGCTTGGCACGCCCTTGCAAGAGCTACTATCTCTAGAAGGGACGTCGACGAGCTCTATCGTCGTTTCATACAGTACCAATTACGTATACGCGATAAAAATGCTCCTGAGAACGCAACGCGCCTCTCTTTCCCGCCCAGTATTGAACACCCAATTGGCGCCTCCGTGTTCACAGTATTTCTTTCCCGCCTCCTCCGTCCTGACGAGCCCAATCGCGCCTCCGAGCTCTTTCGTGATATGGAGAAAATCGGTATCTACCCCACCATCCATCACTGGACGCTCCTAGTGACTTTTTATGTACGCATTGGGGATTTACATCGTGTTTTTTCTATTGTGCGCATCTTGGAGGAGGTGCACGCGGTAGAATCTCCCGGCTCCATGCAGTTATCCCTAGACATGGTTCATAGACAACGCCCCGAACCAGGCATCCCGCCTCCCGACGTCATATTCTACACCAGTCTCCTAAGTGTCCTTGTAGAGCAGAAGTATCTCCTGGAGGCACAAGAAATACATCAGCTCTTTAAGAAACGGTTTATCTACATTAGGAATTTGCATCCACCCCTTGACATCGCCCTCATACGTTTGAAGCGGCTAGAGGTTAAAGTGGAACAGCAACGAGTGTGTCCCAATGATTTCTTTAGGGGAATATACTGTTCATCTTTATCATCCCAGGTCATGTTCGGGGCTGGATTTGCTAACACGTCTTGAACCTAAAAGGCTTTTCTGGCATCTAGGCATGTATATTTTGTATTCTTTGAACCTTTATTGACGATTGTTTCGTTTTAGCGCTTGTAACACATGACTTTCATCTGGGAACACCTGTCGTATTCCTCGACTCAGCGACCTTCTGAGAAGCTGAACCTGAGAAACTAACATGCGTATTTGGCAGAACTCCTACACATAGGACAAGTCAACGGCGGAGGCGGGCAATGAGAGAAGCAAGCATGCACGAGTCATTGTGCTGTTTCTACGACCCTGTTCCAGAAGCTGTCCAGGCATTTAGTGTCGCTCTTATCAAATTGGGAGAGTCGTATACACGGAAACCGGTATTTCACAAGTGTGTTTGCGCAAAAGAGGGAACTCATTATCTCGACGAAGCTTTTGTGTCAAACCCTCTTGAGAAACGAGGGCCCAATTCTTTTGACTGTTCAGGAGAGTCTGGTCCTTGTGACTCGTGAAGGATAGCCGGTGTAACTAGAAAGAGTATAGAAGGATTATAAACGTAAACTGATGAAGACTGTTAAACCCTCATGCCGGATATCATGCTTCTTTCCGTTAGACGAGGGTCAATTGTGTCCGTTGCAAATGAAAGGGAACAAGTTGCATAACTGGCAAAGAGGGTCCAAGGATCGGTCATAACCCAGAATTGTCAGTCGAAGCCATAGTCATGGGAGCTGTATAGCAATTGGAATTCCGTGTGGGCCCTTTGAATACGGACTGGAGTGAACTAGCGTCCGCTCAAAAAGAACTTGATTATCGTAGCGCGTGAACAGTCGGACAGGCTACGTTGTACTTAAGAGACGGGAGAGTGGTATGGTGGAAGTGTCTATTAGACTCGAAGCCAACTTGAACCCAATGAGTCCAAAGTATATTTTGGATTTAAAGTTAATCAACAATTCATATGGGCTGATCCGCTCTAATTCATTTTTGAGTTCGTTTTGTTTCATACTCGTCGGAATTTCTGCAGAAGTCAACCGGTAGGGCCCACAACGCATGGCAAAGATTCTATTGAATATTCTAAATTAAGTACGACCTTTATCATGTGTGCCATGAAAGCTGAGATGGATACGTACTTTGCGACATGAACTGTGCCGCTCGTAGACATGTGGGCAGGCTAACCCTGAGATCTAGCAGTAATAGGCCGCAGTCCGCATGACAGGGACGAAACCTGCAGATCAACAGAAGTTTTTCCCCAGAAAAAATTCAAGTGTCCCGGATCTATTTCACATATCTAGGGCCACTTTCTGCGCCACCGAAAAGTGCTGGTGTGCAAATTCTCTCGGCAGATGATGTGATTGCGTGCCCATTAAAGATGGACCACAATTCAGAACAGTCCTGGATGGTAGAACCTATGGATATCAAGCCTACACTCCTAACGGACCCTGGGATGCTCCGAAAGGCCATGCCCGGCAGGCCATTTTCCTACCGGCTTGGTGATCCAGACCGAGGTTAATCTGACGTAAGTAAGTACAGCATTTGCCAGGCTAAGAGCATCCGTAATCCACCCGTAATCCATCCTCGAAAGTTTTTGAGGGGAGCAGCATCTCTTCAACAGACATTTAATCAAATCATCGGCAAAGATCTTGCACCGACGCACAATGACCTGGAACTGGTCAAGGAACTGATGAGCAGAACAGAGAACAATGAGGTCGATGTAAAATCCAAGGGAGAACTCTGATGAGATAGCTATGCATCCACGATTCTGCGTGCGTGATGGCCTCGCCTGAATCGCGCCGTCACAGAAGAACGAGGCTTGCCTCGTGGCTACATATGTATCGTAGGGGCTTTTTCCAAATTAGCAGTTCTGTCACACACCGCTTCCACATTCAGGACTTGGAAAAAATCTGGGAGACCTTGGGGTCTTGATAATGGTGATACATATCAGTCAAATTTGAGACACCTTTCTCCACAGAAAAACTATATGGCCAGTCATGAACTCTGTATAGATCCAGATCTCGAAAGATCCGGGACGTTCCGAAAGAACAAACATAAGCCAGATCTCAAAGGTATCCTTGAGACGGGAGCGGCCTTCCGAATCACAATCATTTACAGGTTTAACCTCTGAATCCACAAACAAAGGGCGTCTTGATCCAAAAAAGTAATCATGGCCATCGATTCTCGGAAAAGTGCTCAAGGTAATTCCATTGCTTCATTTTGGCTATGTTTGGAGCCGAACCACCAGGAGTATGAGAAAATGTGACATCGGAAAGTATGAGAAATTTGACCGACATCTGCCATTTCTCTTTATGTAAAAATGAGGTATGGAAAACGGAAGGATGAAGACGGATAAGGTGATGACATTTATTTGTAGTTGTTTTCACGCCTTGAATGAGCGTACCTGACATAGCCACAAATCGGAGGCAAAAACTGGACTTTGTTCTGGCCATGACGATCGACTGCGCCTCACCTCGGAATGACTATAAGAACGGATACCACTTTCATGTTTTCCTTGTGTCTGATCCGGCTCTGGAAGACCGTAGGCCACCGCGAACACGAGCTCGATGATCGCCGAGTCTTCAAAGGATTCTGCAGCGGCCAAGACGATGGCGAAGCCATTGAAGAGAGGCCGCGCGTGTATGAATTGCAGGCATGTCCTCTTTCTATTCAGCTCAGACGTGCTTTGACGACGTTGTATAGATTTCTTAAAATAGTAGGTTCCCTGCACTATATCATATTTCTAATTGTTATTGACGACTGTCGTTAGAAATGCGATGGTGTCAAACCCATGTGTGGACCGTGTCGGAAGCACCCCAAGGATGACGATTGTGAATATGCCGATGGGCCTGGTAGATCACGAACAAAGGTGCTGGAGGATACAGTCAGTCGATTGGAAGCACGCCTGCGTGAATTGGAGCACCCTGGAGAGTCGACCCCATCTGTAACACTTCGCGATCCATACAGTCCATATCATGAATCTCTCCCGGATCCATCATCCTCTGTATCAATCATAGAGGCATCCCTGTGTGACCCATCGTCTTCCTTTTCTCCCGCCTCTTCGACTTCAAGTCTTCCCTCAATTCGGCCGTGGAGAAATTTTGGAGCCCTAGGATCCAAGTCGGAATCAGTGGTCTCGAGTGGATCTTCATCGTCCCCCCATCGACAGAACACGAGCTCGCCACTCTTAGGGACAGAGGTATGTGAACAAAACGGTCATCTCCTGTGCTTTTCTCCCGATGGTTTTCAAGGAACCTGGATATATCACAATACAGAGCCTGTAAGCTTCGGCCTCATTTGCTTCCGATGACCCTGACATGGTCACCACAGTCTTGATCAATTCTTTCCTCACTGCCAAGAATTTGGCTTTTTCCTCAATCCTCACAGATTTCGTGAAGCGACTCTTCTTCCCTTTTCTTTTGGCCATCCATCTCGACCAACACCTGCCGCACTCAGTGCCGTGTACTTATGGGGTGTTCATCTATCTCAATCCGAGGCACTGCTTCAACAAGAGCAGTCTTTTATTTCGCGTGCCTTAGAACATTCCGTTACCGACATGTTCGGAGGTCACCCAGATGCCATCCTTCACACTCTGCAAGCCGAAGTACTTCTATCTTACTACTTGCTCCGTACATGCCGCTTCGTTGAGGCCAAGTGCCATACGGCAACTGCGGTATCACTCGCGCTCGGGGCTGGTCTTCATAAGATAAGATCTGTTCGCCCAATGCCCTCGATACTGGGATTCTCCTCTGATACACCTTTCTCGTTCGCTTCACCGCGCAGTACTAGTGAAGAAGTTGAGCGGATTAATGGTTTCTGGGCCGTGCTGGTGCTTCACAAATATATAACCATCGCTCTAGAACCACCGATGAGCGTCTGTGGAACATTGGAAGCACCTGGTATGCAAATTGACACCCCTTGGCCATTGGACATCTTAGATTCAGAAGTGTGTAAGCTTTCGGACATTGAATTGATGACATTAATATTTCTGTCAGGGTCTGAGTCCTGACATTCATGGGGTCAATACTATACGGAACTTTTTGCTCAACATAGTTGAAAGGAGACATGCTGGAACCTCGATGAACGCACTTAACGCTAAAGCCGCCATTTTATTCCACAGATCTGCTCAGCTCGCAGGCCAATGGCTGCCGAGTACGAGGTTTATTTTCTATCCTGTATTCTCACCAGGCTAACGATATTTGATATCATGTCAGACATGCAACCGCACGAATCCCAATCTTACTTGACGGTGTTTCAGTCCGTTCATCGGGTTACTGAAACATTTCGTTCGATTCTCCCGCCACTTACTCACCTAGATATCAAGCACCCATTGGGTCGAACTCTTATTCTCATTCATGCTCTCGCCGACGCAGCAACGATTAAACTCCATATCAACTTCTGTCACGCTGACTTTTCGTCAAAGCAATACTGTCTGGCGGCAGCTCGACGTATTGTGGCTTTCGGCGGTATCAATATTCTAGAGGTCGGACATTTGAATCCGATTGTGGACGTGAGTTATTTCTTTACAACATGTATTCGTGTGGTAACCAGGATCATCCAGACACTTTTCGCAACAGCTTGTCATGTCTTTATCGATGAAATCTCTCGATTGCGGTCATCAGGAAATGTCTGGCCCGCAAATACCGAGGACAGTGAGGACGAGCTTATGGAGTGTTTGAGGAGTGGTATGACAGTACTGAGTGCACGATCGGACAAGAGCGCCTTCACCAGTACGTTAGCTGCTTGAGGTTTAACTCACCAGTGATGATGGATATCTTCTTCACAGAATATCAACTGACAAAGGTCCAAGAGGCCTTCTCCGTGATCTGAGCAGTTTGTATTTGGTTTTTTAGTTCATCATGAACCTTCGAGTACTCATACCCATTCCATTATGATACCGTTTTACTGGCAAGCCCAGCAAGAGTACTTGATTTTCTTTACTGTCCAAACTCTCGGGTTTTTTTTTTTTTTGCCTTTGCTTTTGCCTTCTTTTTTCTTCACTCGATAGAATTTTTGCTACCTCTTATCGCAATTGTACATAATTGTACTCGTACGCCTTCTGCTTTGTAATATGTGGTGCACTATCCTGGATCCAGCTCATCTTATAATTAATCGCTCTAACTGCTACTCATAGTTCAAAAATGACTTTTGGATCTTGATCCTTGACATGTTCCCGGCGGAATGATGTTGGTTCGATCATAATTGGTATATCCGTTTGGGATGGACAGAAGAGTTTTGTCTTCACGAATGACATTCACTCAGTTTCGAAATAGACAGGAAGGGTGAACAGCCATGGCTAAATCAGCAGCGCCGTAAGTACGCAAGCATGTGCAAACCTCTTTCGCTTCTGGGCCGAGCCTGGGATTTTAAAGTTTAGGCTGTACTTAATTTAGGGTAATAAGAGGCTGTACTTTTTTCAATCTCAGTGTCAGGCTGTGCAAGAAAAATACAGTTGGATGACGTAAATTATTCAAAGCGGTGTACAAATTTGTTGACAGGCATTGAATATTGATCGCTTGATTTTTATCATTGTAATACTCATGCAAAGTCATTGCAAAAATAGTTGTTTTGAAAACGGGGATCATCCATTGATTATTTGACAAATAGAATGCTCGAAAAAAAGTGACCGTTCAGATATGCTCACATAAGGTATGCTCACATAAGGTATGAGACTAACCGTCAAAATCAAGAAAGCAAGGCTGACATGGCATGAGAGACTTGGAACAACATGGCATGATAAAAGCAACGTGCCTCTGAGTAAAAATGGAGTCATATTCTAACAGGCCCCAACCACATCGCTTCACAGAAACTATAAGACAACATCTGAGTCGTTGCTAATTCAACAGTTATCGAAAACAACGTTGCACCAAGTACTTTTGAAGTTAGTGCTTGAGCTGCACGCAGCGCTCAAGAGTTCAAGAACAAGTTATGGGATTCGCATCATTGTCCTGTAAATCTCGATCCTAGAGGCCCGCGGCAATGTTACTGATAGGAGCATATCGGAAGAGATTTGTAAAGGCGGCAGCGAAGAATGTATACCGTACTTTGTTGAACCGGTGAGGGGCTTCAATAGGCACTCGGGTCCGGATCAAGGAATAGGTAGATATCAACTTGATGGGAGTGATCCCAGAGAAGAACCGCGCGTTCACTCTGCAGGAGACGTGTTTGAAGTCAGCTGCAAGACAAGTTGCTAGCGGGGAGTGAGCAGCGGCCATGACAGAGAGGCAAGTAACGTTCAAGCTGTAGATAAGAAAGGGACAGCTGGAATTTACGGAAGCGATAAGATTGTGACAGGTTCATGTGACGAGACTAATTAAACAATTATTCGTTGCCTTGGACAACGACTTGCTTCACTCTTTTACTTGACCTTCCGCGTGCGGACAACGAGCTGGGATTTCATCCCTCCGCATCCTTTTTTCTAAAGCCTCGAGGCAACCCGCGCTTATGTCCTTTCCTCTTCTTTCTTTACTTGTTTTCCCATCCTTTGTGACTGCCTACACATGGAAATTCGACTCGCCTCCGCAGCAGTGCTCCAATCTTACCGTTTCCGTATCAGGCTCTGACGGAAAACCACCTTACCGTCTTCTCATACTTCCTTTTGGTCCCAGCCCTCTCGCTAACAATGTTGAGGCCAGAACAATTATCGACCAGCCTTTCCCCGATGGCGCGTCAAGTGTTAGTTTCAAGCTCAATTACCCTGCTGATTCTCAGCTCGTGGCTATAGTAAGTGATTTCTCTATTACCTCTTACACTGGCGAAACCCCGATAAAATGTATGGAGAAACCTTTGCCAAGGAAGGTTAATTGAATGTGAATGACCTCTTCCAAATGAAGCAGGCTCTCGTTATCTTCCGACGGAAGTAACGGAGTCGAGATGTGAGAACTTTACCCGCGAAAGTGTATTCATGTTTCCCTGCCGCCAATATAGCATCCTTTCACTATTGAGTATTCCTATGCTCACTCAATCATGATCAGCTAAGCGATGCAACGAGTTTTGGTTCGGGCGGTACTAGTGTCGCCGTTGGGGTCGCGTCATCTTCCGACCCTTCGTGTTTCGACATGATCACAAACGTGGCCCCCAAATTCGTGTTTTCTATCGAGCCACCGAACCAGATTGTCCAGTGTGTGCCGACGCGGATATGGTGGGACAATTCGACCGTTGTTGGGTGAGCAATGCCCTTTTCTTAGGAATTTTATCAAGTATCTCATCCCCATCCAGACGACCTACTTTCCTGGGAGTAATTCCTGGTGGACAATCGTTTTCTATCCCTGAGGGATCCAGTATCACGAATATCATTTCTCAGGGTACTGGGTTCTCCTGGATACCCAATCTCCGTGGTGGCACTACTCTTATCATCGTAGGAGGCGATGACCGTGGAAACGGTACTGCTGGTAGCAGCCTTAATCTTGTCAGCAGTGGTCCCAATAATATTGGGTCTTGCCTCGACAATGCTAGTCCTAGCTCAACACCAGGATCCCCTGCAGGAGGGTCGTTTGCGACAAGCACACCGACAACAGGGAATAATAGTGCTGGCGGCAACAGCAACGTTGGAGCTATCGTCGGAGGTGTCGTTGGTGGTGTCGTTGGTCTCGTGGCTATATGCCTTCTCTTCTTTTTCTTCGTCCGACGTTCCCGCACCGAAAGAAACAGGGAGAAGCAGCCTGTTAACCTACTCAACGTGGATGAGGGCGACGAAACACCTGCCGGAGCTGCCGGCGGGAACAGCAGGAACGAACTACCGGAATACTACCGCCCCGAGCCGTTCACAGTGCCTGACCCCACGATTGCGTCAACCTATGACGAAGATTTTGGCGGGACTAACTCAGAAGGGCGGCCGCTATCCGGGTACACATCGACAAGCCGTAGTGGGACCCCTGATATCCTCAGTTCCTATGGTGGTGGTTCGACAACAACGAATGGAAGAAAAGGACAGCTGAGGCAAATGCGGCCAATTAACATCATTCAGCACGATGACGCTGGTCCAAGCATGCCTCCTAGGCCCCCTGACGAGGAGATTGAGACTGTTGAGCTCCCACCCGCATACACCAACATTCGGCAGTGACCCCATTCGAATCTGTCTAGCATTCTTGCTACGTTCGCGATTTCATTTGAACCTGTCTAGCATTTCTGTTACTTTGGTCAATCCTCCCGACACGCGCACGATGTTCTTCAAACTTGAGAGATCAGAGACCCATCCCACTCATTATATATAACACTCACGACACTTCGTTGTTTTTTTGGAAGGTCTGGCTGTGTTCTTGGCAGCTGCGGCTGTAAGAAAGTCCTTTCGTGCTGTTTTGCATTCGTCTTCGAAGTAATCTCTTTGTCCATTAAATTCGCAACGCGTATATCACAACGGTATCTCACGAGCTACATTCTTTGTTGTATGTTCTTGGTTTTCATCCATAGTTGCATTATGGACAGCTTCCATTTTTCGGGTCTTTTCCCTAGTATATTATTTTCTCTGTTGTGAACCGCATTCTTTTGCTTTCATTTCACATCTGTCATTTTTCGTTCACATTACGGACAACTCGACGTCGATGAAGTCACCCTATGTACACGTACATACATTTATCTCAGATGGCTCAGATGGCTCAGATGAATATCCTCAGTGTCTATGACTGACTGCGCAAATGATCTTGTGGACAGGGACACAGTCCAAGTCGATAAAAGGTGTTGTTGATGCCACATGGGCATAAAGCCACCCCGGACATTACCTGTCAAGACTTCCGAGCTTGGGATGCAGTTTGCCAGATCTACAGATATCAGTCCGCAGCGATTACACCTCATGGCATGGGAGTAGCAAAAAGAACATCATGGAAACCCTTTGCATACTTCTAACTCAAGATATCTCTTGAAGGAGTTGGCATACCACGATGGGAAAGACACGTAATGGAAGGGCTCCCTAGTATGGCCTCCCAATTCATTGATAAAGGACGCAATTGTTGGGGGATACCCTTATGGAGACTTCATTGACAGATGACATATCGATGACAGTTCAGCGCAAATGTAAAGCATAGCATAAAATATTTGACACAGATTGACACAAAAATCAGACGAGGAATGCAATATCCATGATGGTAGAAACTGCGGCCGTTCATGCAATTAATTATAGTATGCCGGTGGTAAACTTTTTCATCATTCTTGCCGCATTCTGGGGTTAGCTAACTACTTATTGGTCAATACAGCCGTTTGAATATTGATTTTTGCAAGATATGAAGAGTCGTCGCGGCGAACTTGAAGCCCGCGGCACACTTACCAACCTTCGCTTGGTCCGGTTCGGTTCATTCGAGCAGTCATTACTCTCAAAACTCTCAAACTCAACTTTTTTTGCGAAGAAGTTGGACTTATTCTACACGTCAAGTGCGTCCGTTTGCAGAGAACTAACAGGTTCCTTCTTACCAGATGACTCAGACCCCCCCCCCCCCCTTGGAGAAAAGCAGCCGATGTTTTAGTGGGTATAGGATAAAATAGCTCTCATAGGCCATCGAGTCCCCACACAGCGTGCGTATTGGCATTTCCTACGTGGTGGATCCGACAAGGTCATCCCAGGACACGAAAGTTGACTTGATGAATGGTTCGCGAACCCACAGAGATACTTACAATTAGGCTTTGAGATTAATTTGTTTCTTCCCTTTAAATTTGTGAGTTCCTTGGTGCTCTCTATAACCTTCAAGTCGCCAGGGAGGGGGGCGCAAGGAACCACTCCCAAGCAAGGAATTGATCACATAACCAATGGTTTATAATACGAGATGTACCTATAAAGAACTTGAAGTCATATGCATTGCCTGTGTCTGCTAGTGTTCATCAAAGTATTTGCTCATACCTGAATCAATAGCCTGCAGCAATCCCATTCTTCCTAGAATCACTGGCAGCTATGCCATGGACGGTTGGCAGGAACTGTCAGAGAAAATTACTTCGACATACCGTATATCTTGCCATGGAAGCTTCCAACAGCTTGAACAACACCTGCAATTCGGTTCACGTCGAGGACTATATGCGATAAAAAACGTCAGGAACCTGAAGGGTCAGCAAAGAGGCAATAAACAAACCAGTGACGTTGTGGCCAAGTCCACGCAACCCAACAACTATATCTTGAGGATAGACGTCATCCACGTCCACGATAAGTGGATACAACTGATCGTGTACTCGTCCGTATTCTATTGCGGCACTCAGGTCGAGCCCCAATTCAAGATTGAAAAGGACTTGGAAAATTGCTGGGAAAATACGAGAACCACCAGCACCGCCAATAGCAAGATAGAAGGAACCATCTTCATTGTCGATTATGGCCGGCGCCATCGATGATAGTGGTCGCTTGCCAGGTGCAGGGTAGTTGACTATAAGTCTTTTAGAACGAATCAAGCTAATTTTATGACGGTTTACAAGGCGAGGGCCGGAGGCCGAAAGCATTGGGAACCCCCGGCGTAGAAAAGTCGTCCATTTCATCATTCAGGATAATGCCCGTTTCAGGATCGAGAACTTGGGATCCAAAAAGCAGATTAATTGTTGTGGTTATGGCGACCGCCATACCGTTCTTATCTATGACCGAGGTATGGCACTGATGACCAGGTGTGAATAAGAAAGAAAGCTACCAAACCTTGCTCCTTACCGTGCCTTGATCGGCTCTTCCGTCGTATTCAGGGTTGTAGTAATCGGGTGTATGTGTACGATCCTGGATGCTTTCAACATGAACAATGTTGATAGAACAGCAAAGGCCTTTCTTACATCCGTTATATTGCTTAGAATGGACTTCGCAAAATACTTGGTAGGTATGATACTCATTCGTGCGGTGTCATTTTCGAACTCAGGATCACAAATCTTGGTCCTTGAAGATATATCAAACTACTGATTTGAAGAAGAACAACCAACTTACCGAGCTGCAAACCCAAATTTGATCATTTCTACGAGGCGATGAACATTCAAAACACTGCGTTCCTTGACATCAAAGTGTTCGAGCAAATTAAGCATATGAATCAAGACTTGGTAAGTAACAGAGTGACTGAGTAAGACTTCCGCTGAGAAAGAAAGACGATGCCCGACTCACCTGGCCCAGATGTGGGTGGGCCCGTCGTATAAACCTTCTTGCCGCGATATGTGTTTTTGAGGGCAGGACGAACTTTTACAGAATAATTCTTGAGATCTGCATGGGAAAGGATGCCGCCGGTAGCGCGAACCTTGCGGACCAAGGCGTCTCCAATCGGCCCCTGAATTACATGAGATGCTTCCTCACAGTTGAGTACAGTGAGCTTTACCTTGTAAAAAGCGCTTGAACCTTCGTTTGCAATCATCTGAAGGGTTCGCGCAAGCTTCGTTCGCCGAATGAGATCGCCTTCACGCAAGAGGACACCGTGAGGAGCAAAAATTTCACTCCAGTCAGGATTATTCAGCATAAGTTCCGCGTACAACTTGAGGAACGGAGGAGGATGAGCAAATTCGACAAGAAGAGAGAACATCGTACAGGGATCCGTCTTCCTAATTCTCTATCAACTTCCCATCCCTCTGCTAATTCAATGGACGGCTGAATCAGTCTTTTCCACGAGAGTTTCCCCCATCTGTGATGCGCTTCTTCGAGTCCAAGAACTTCTCCAGGAACAGCAACCGATAGACCACCATGGGAAGACAGACTTGGGGAGTATTTAAACATCGTGGCATTAGATAGAGCCGGCGCGACTTCGCGGAAATCAATGGTAAAGACTTGGGAAGGCTTTCCAGGCGTAGCGGGCGGAATGCGTACTGTCATGAAGCCTCCACCACCAATCCCAGAGCTACAGAGGGATATAGACCCATATATGCATCTGAAAGGCAAGCGCAATCTTTACTTACGAGAACATGTTAACAACACCTGTGCAGAATGTAGCGCCAATGGTAGCATCAACCGCATTCCCACCGTCCTTCAAAATTTGTACCCCAATATCTGAGCAGCGTTTGTTCTCGGCAGCGACAGCGCCATGCTCAGCTTCGATGAGGTAAGCTGGGTTTTGGTAGCCCAGACGATGTTGGGGGTCAGAGGGTATCTCCTGGTGATATAGCCCCGTAGACAACTGGAAAAACGCGCTTGTAACGATGACCCTCAGTAGGAAAGACTTCCATTGAGTATGAGGCGAGCGCTGCAATGGCGGTAAGTGAGAGTCATGCAATTCGATGATGGTGTGTTACAGGCAACTGTTCCTTGATTGTACTCATGGGACGGTCTGGTGGATGGGTATGGTTCGGATAATCTCAATTATAGACGGAAATGAGTACTTAAATAGAGCCAAAAGAAAATGTGGCGGATTGACACGCGACACACATGCCACAACGGCATAATGCTAATGATCAACTAGCTTCGAGAAGAAAAACTCAAAATAGTGACCCACAGTGCACAATCTCTTACCTGTCCTTGAATCGCTCGCCTCACGGTGGAAGTCCCGTAAGACAAACTTTTTCCATATCCCATCGTCGATGCCATCGACCAATCTTTCCCTTCTAATTAACTACAATCTGCTCCCCGCCAATTTTTGTCTGTCTATCCCCATTAGGCACCAGTCTGGACGCCACTGGCACCTCCGCTGGAAACGGCGTCGCCGAGCTGAGTTAATCTCCTACCTCCTGTCCATAGCTGATGAGGCTTTAAACGCCTTCCTTCGCTGATCGCACGCGACGAAGCGCTTCAAAAGCCATCGAAAACTGCCCACCGACCTCAAGCGGATCGTCGACTCACAATCAAGTCCACCAGGACACTCAGAGCTGGCTGGGGGTTGCACCGTAGCCTTTTGGAAGGTCACGATGATCGTTATACTTATACTTTCAAGGATCTGGAGATACCTTAGCGGCACAATCACGGAAGGTCGAACGCCGTATTGAATCGAACTGTGTTATCTTCGAATATACCTGTTTATGAAGTGGTGGCTGTCCAACAAACGCGCCAAGTTCTCAAGGCTTTCTCTGTCAGAACTCGAACTCCGATGCGTACCCCAACCACTCACCGCCAGCGACACAGTCATAGCTGTATCCCATTTTTCTTCAAGTTCTGCGAGGAAAATTCTAATACCAAACACGTACGATACTACCACGACCATTACCTTACACCAGGAGTACTTCCGGACATCATATAAATGACAATCGCCATCAGAAAGAGTAATTTGTTCTTTGAAATTGTGCAGCATTTCGTTCAGATGCGCGACAATATTTGTGTGTGGCAAGCCAAAAAAAAAATGAGATGGCGATAACGGAGCATGAAATTTTCAGGATGGCATCACAATTTCCCTACGCCCTGTATTGCGGCTTGCCGGCGGCATAAACCAAGTTTCATTCATTCATTCATTCTCAGGCTTTGAGTATCCAGGTCTCCGGCCTCAATGATAGGACCGACTATGAAATAAGGTCTCTTGCTTCGCTTGTCAAAGATTGTCGCTACTCTTGGATGAACCCGCTTTTGGCGGACGAGAACCAGTGACAGAAGTCAAGCTCAGGTTGGCAACATATGGTTTATAGTCCAGTGTGCTGATGTTCTTTTCGTGAGAGTGAATTTTCTTAGCCTGCACAAACGAATACTCACCCTTGTCCACCGACTTTTATAGCGGGGGCCATGTGTATGGCCGTCAATGCGACCGCCTTGTCAAACTCAACACTCTTAGTAACACTGACAGATTTAAGATCCTCAGTTCAATCTATAATTGACTGTAGCTACCTGACAGATCTTATAATCTATACGGTAGCGTAAGTGTAAGTATGTGTTTAGTCCGATCAATAGTATAGTGTTTAACTCACCCTCAGATCAATCTATAATTGACTGAGGGTGTTCGTAGCAAAAGGTCCGTTGTGAAGTAAGCGAGGGAGGGTATGATTATATTGATTGGATAGTGATTGATTGAATGGACGTAGGGCTCGATGGTGCGCCTTGAATTCGACGACTAACATAGACTTCATTTATATTTTGTTGATGATTTGCATGAGAAGGAACCGATGGCCGTTTGCAAAGAACCCTAGATACTTGTTCCTAAGCAGGGCTAGAACTGCCGCACCAAAAAAGCGCATCAAGGCTGCAAAGCGTATCGTCAAGGTCATTGCGTTTGAGCGCGGCTTCATTTCGGAGGTGGCATTAAAAGCAGATAATGGTATTAACATTCCGGCGTTACTACCGGAAAATGGCTTGGAAAGTCATAAGAACGTACCGCACTAAAAACCGGTCATGGAAAGTGCAACAGGGTATGAACTACTTCCTCTGATCTGACAGGTACATGAACCCAAGTCCCTTCCACTCAAGCACCCGCCCAAAACGTGAGGGACGTTGTTGATACGAGATTACTATTCTCCTAGGAGAAACGTACAGACACCATGAACCTCCCTCATTTTGAATGTGAATGAGGCTTGGGTACACGTTGCATTCGGCAGACAGCGGTATTTTAATTGTCAGGGTCATTGTGGCGGTTCCTTTTGATCATTACGTAGTCGTTCTTGGAACTCGATAACGACGACTTGATATAAATGAGCTCAGCATGGTCTGAGCGATGTCGACTTGCACTTTGCTCCCGTGAACGGGTGAGCGCACCTACTCTTATCGATAAAGTACTAGCAAGAGTGTGCGTCAGGATGTTATTAAAATCTGTCTTTTGTGTTCGGAAAACCCTTCTTACGAATATCGCAAAAGTACTATCACAAAGGAGATAGATGTCTGTGCATAAAATCCTAGGTGGACAGCGTTGCCTCTTGGACACGCAAAAGCCGCACCTGAGCCAACTGCATTCGTTCTGAGCGTTGAATGGATGGCACTAGATATCCACCCAGGCAGGACACCAGATCTCTCCGTGAACGCTGCTGTTGATCCTGTTGCTCTGTGGTTGTTGGGGCTGAAGAATTGTCTGTACCGATGACCTGAACAATATCCTGAGTTTCTATGCTGTGTATTACGACAGTACCGTTCGGGAGGAGTGTTGTTACATATGGATAATCCAGGCCTAGAAATTACCAGCTTCAAAATCAAACTTGAATGGAAGTAATGATAGATGTTGTTACGCACATACAGCTTCTGGATGGCTGGACCACTCTAGTGTGCCACGCACAGGGTCACCATCCGTAGTGATAAAGAGCCCAATCGTGGTAGCCCCCGTCCAAGATAGTATGAGAAACTCATTATCACCGACAATTGTGATGGAAGGTTGAATAGGTACATTTGGGTCTGGTGCTTGAGAAATGGGAACAACGGGGAACAGAGAAGCGGCCTCAAGGTCTACCATGCTATAATATTCTTTGTCGGCGATACAAAGAGAGTGACCTAGGCGACGAGCGAGGCTGGCACCTTGTGGTAGAGGAATTTCCTGAGAACCATTGTTAGGATTCTCAAGTGGATAGACCAAATGAAATATACTTTGGAAAAGCTCATCCGCTCCCGCATTATATACATCGCTATACCTGTCCTCTTAATGACGCAAAAGTTGACGGGCTCCAGAGCCGTCGAAGGGGTATTTGGTGAGATAAGAGGTCGCTGCAGGTCGCGATGATCGACCGCGAACGTAACGACATGGCGAATGGGCTTGACTATATTGGGAGATACAGGATCTAGAGTAGGGAGGGTGTAGAAATAAAGAATGCGGTCTAGAAGAAGAAACATAATCAATGAATAACTCTGCATGGAAGAGAAAGATTGTGTACTGAGGTACCGGAAAGGATGAACGCCCGGCCAAGACATGGGACCAAAACTATTTCGTCGACGGGTTTTTCATTGGGGACGGTTTGACGCGAGAGGATGCTATATGACTCAAGCTAGAGCAGATAATTTAATCAAATTTGTGGATATGTTTTCAGATAGAAATCTGACTTTATTAGGATCGTCGGTTTGAAGTGCGAAACGGATGAGTTCTCCATTGGAGCATCCAACGTAGATTTCTGAACCTGTATTTTTCCATGAGAATGGTTTTCGGAGACCTGAAGATGCGAAGCGTACCGAACGCTTGCGCTGAACTAACTTGGGCTTCACCTGGAGAACAAAAACATGAGAACGTGTGGGATTATACAGAAATAAACGACAATACCAAAAGCATTCCCAGCTGTCGATAACAAGTGCTGGAGTTGGTATGGTGGTACATCAACTGGATTCATCGGAGCGAGGAACACGTTGATTTGTCAGCTGAGGAACTTTGAACGGTGTGACTAGGCCAGCCGAAACGGCTTGTCTCTGCCCGACGAGTGAATCAATGTGTCGATGAACTTTCGCTTCCTTACACTCGTCCAGCGGCGCGATATTCATATTAGCGATTGAGCCTACGTATGACGGCCAGCAGAAAGCAGTCCCTGTCGCTGAGCAGCAGCTGGGTGGCTCCGAGCATCATCAATCCCCCAATCACAGAGTCTGAAGGATGGATGGAAAGTTGGAAGAACGTGTTAGCTCGAGGTAAGACTTAGGCTGCAGATCAGGAGAGAAAGTCAATTCAAAATCGTAAGATATCATTGACAACCGGGTCGTTTCTGTTGAAGCAGACACAACAGTCGAAGAGGCTTGTGAAGTGAGTTTCGCAATGATCGTTTCTTATCCTAACTCTAAATTTTGCTTGTCAGACGCTTCTCTCCGAAGATGCGCCCTGTCTTGCCGTCACAACTTCAGCGATTAACGGATCTAAGTGCATAGGCCTTTTCGATGTAGGATCATCGTAAATGACGTCAATATGGGCGCCTAACCCTCCCATTTCAGTTCTCCGATGTGAATGCCTTCTTGACACTCGCTGCAACTAGTCACACTTTGCACCCAGAGGATTTGCTTGACAAACCTCGTTCAAATGAAATAGTGGCAGCTGCTCGAGCAGGTCGTGTTCCAGTCCGTTTGGTCAGTAGTAAGTCAATGGTTGTCTAAGAGCATCCATTTCTTGACCCCTACCTAAGATTACTCCGATAAAAATCCATTAGAGATTTTACCTAACGATGCTACGGTTATATCTCTGCTGCGGCTCTTTTCTCGAGGTGTACATCGGGGTACGTTCTTTCTGAGCCTGGATACAAGTCACAAGTAACGAGTAACTTTGTTGCGCTATCAGCCTTGATTCTTTCTGCAACTTCTGGTGACTTCGATGGCTACGTCTCAGATCGCGGTCTACTTGCCTGGTTTGCCTCGTATGCCGCTAAAACACCGTCGCTGAAAAACTATCTTTCCAATCCACTCCATTACCTGTCGCTCCCATCGCTTAATATATACGCTGCAGTAATTGGAACAACCTCAAGCTCTACAGTCCTAGACGCGATGAGACTGATGAGCGAAGAGGGAGTCAGTAGTGTTGCCGTCATAGATGGTGAGACTGGTGCTCTCTTGAGCGCCGTGAGTGTCACGGATATTGGCAAGGTGATTTCAATAACCATCTGTGATGATCATTCGCTCATCCTGGCTACATGTAGATTGTTGTTCCCTCCCAAAGCAAGCATGTTTTGTCCACACCATTGCATCAATTTATCTCTCTTATCAAGGTAAGAGTCGAAGTTGTGACATTGAATGTGGCTGTCAACTCCACCTCAGGAAGCCGACGGTTCGACTGATGGCGCTGACAAGTACCCTGGTATTGTACTTGACAGATTCGTTTATTCGCTGACTTACCTTGCGCGTGCAGTATACTCTATCTCTGTGTCTAGTCCTCTTGCGTACGCGATGGAGAAGCTCCTTGCCAGTAGGTTGCAATATTACTCTTTTATCTATTTTAACTGACACCGTCCTAGCCAATGCCCATCGCTTATTTGTGACCGCAGATTCTCGGCCCTCGTCACCAATCCCAACTTCGACAACATATGGCAGTCTCTCGGGCATTGTGTCCATCGTAGACAGTGCGTCATTCGGTCTTTGACAACCCGTTGATTTTGTCTAACGCGACTCTCTATTTCATTGTATCAAGTCCTTTCATTATTCGCGCGACTGGCGAACATTTCCGACGTTGACCCAACAATGATGCAGCGCCATCGGCGCGCTTCTTCTGCCTCGTCTCAGTCCTCTTCGTCTGACCGCGATCTTTTTATGAGATCGCTGTCAAGATCGAGCAGTAGGACAAGCATCCAGCGAAGCTCAAGCTTCGTCATCCCACAGATTGGTGGGAGGAATCATTCGATTAGGAGTTCAATATCAAGTCTCGAGTCTCTTCAGAAGTCGTAATATTTCTCATAAACGATGATGTATGCTGTAACTCTTGTTGTTCAAGAAATACGTCTCAGTTTTTATAGCTCTGGTATGTACTTTAATAGTTTGATGCTTCTTGATGTTTGCAGTATGTAGGGCGGATTTCCAATAACGTGAGACGACAAAATTGGGGGTGGGAGTTGTGTAAATAGGAGATTGGTGTGGTATATTGTGGGACTATCAAGTCATAAGTTGTCGCGGAGGTGTGGCGACGCCGATTGAAGACTTTCCACGGGATCTAGGACTAGAGCATACACCGTATGTTGTGTATCAATGGTACGTTTGTTTCATGCGTCGACCTCGCCGGAGATATACCTACACATCATGGATACACGTCTATTTTGATATGATTTTTCCGGTCAATGGGAAGGTGTCGCCAGTGGACTATGCCTGAGTACGATACAGTAGTTGGTACTTGATACATTTCCTTAACATGAACAGCCGAAATTTTGACTCATCCAGAACAATCCGAAGTCAGACTAAACACTCCTCGGGAAGACAATTTGCTACATGATTTGCTTTACTACTTACGTATACTAGCTAATTGAAGGCGCGAGACACTGATCTATTCTTAAATTGGGTTGTCAATAACCGGTGGGGTCGCGGCCGGGTCCGTACTGCATACCACGAACATGGTGCCATGTATAGGACGCCTTTCCCGTCGCGAGTGTGCAGGCCGTGTTTTTATTTCAATCGATCGGCCGAAATGACTAGATCCGAATCTTTAAAGTTACTGAGTGAGTTAGAAAATGACTCCACTTTCTTCCTCTAGATTGATTATCAGCTGCTAGGTACCAAAGACTAACTTTCTCTTACAGTTGGCCCTGTCTACCGACGTATTCTTTTAGAATGAGCCCAACGAGTACGACCACTACGAATCTACCCGTAGGTGCTTCTGTGCCTCCCTACACCCCCCACGCGATCTCAGTTTCTCTCCCCACCTGGCGCGATAATGTCGCATACGAAGAGGGCCAGAAAAGGGTGGTGGATTCCATGGTCACCGGATATCCCAGGTTTTTCATCCATCTGAGCATTCAAAAAGTGCGGCTACTTTTGTCCCCACAACCGTCAGCCTCTCATCTTGCATTAGCTCGCAGGAATATTCGAGCACAAGTACGGTCGGAATGGAGAACGATGCATGCTCTTTGCTACGCAGAGGGTTGCGGAACAGTGCCGGTCGTTCATGCAAAAATACTCCGTCAATTCCCGGCTCATGAGCCTCCTCATATGTCCGGAAGACAAGGCTAACGGACGAATAATCGAGCGCGATGTTAGGACCCAATCCGACTGCTCTTCAGCTGCCTCAGTCAATGTTCATATTGTCTTGTTCCCATCGGATTTTTTCTCTTTTGCCAAACAATTCTGGCAGCATACCGGGATGGGCATGTCGAGTCGTCTCGCCGAACACTGCTTGTCCATGCTCCCAGATGAAGTGACACAGGCTAAAAGCCCATCTTCACCACCCATGACAACTCGCTATGTCGGAAAAACTTTTAACAAGCATTACTCCGTTAAGTCGCAGAGTAGGCCGACGTCTCCGCCCATTTCACAACCCAACTTCAGGGAAGAAACTCTGGAGGCAGATCACAGCGTTTATCTTGAGGAGCGCTATGGCCGCAATCTACCACTTGCTTTTGCAGCGTCAGCAAAGCGTGCGCTTCGGCGAAGGGTTGCTGGTGTATTGATCCACGACATCACTCACGAACATCAAGGGGAGCCAGTCGCTGGGGGTAAAAATCTCGTGGTTGGGCCTAGCTCTCGTGGAGTCGCAGATGTGTCGGAACATGATGTGTACCTTTACCCTACTGGTATGGCTGCTATCTGGAATGCTCATCATATTGCTTTGGCCATCCGTCCCGTGGCGAAGAGTGTTTGCTTCGGGTATATCACCATATTACTTCATTTTGTGAAGATTACTTACTTTTATGAATTCTTAGATTCCCATATACCGATACTCTGAAAATCCTACAGAAGTGGGGACCTGGCTGTCACTTCTTTGGAGAGGGCGTGGATTCGGAAATTGACGAGCTTGAAGCTCTTCTCGAGCGCGAGGCTTCTCAGAACCCCGACACGCCGCCCATCGTAGCTCTCTTCACAGAGTTCCCATCCAATCCTCTTCTTCGTTCTGCCAACCTTCCTCGTCTTCGTGCACTTGCAGACAAGTATGACTTCCTTCTTGTCATTGATGAAACAATTGGAAACTTTGTGAATGTCGAAGTCTTGCCTTATGCCGACGTCGTAGTGAGCAGTCTCTCGAAGGTGTTCAGCGGTGTTGCCAACGTGATGGGCGGCAGGTGAGTCTTTTCTTGTCCACGTCTGCTTCAATCAATCAATTCTGTTCAGCCTGGTTCTCAATCCACGGCGGAAGCATTATGCGACTCTCAAGGCGTACATGGACGCGAATTTTGAAGACCTCTATTACGACGAAGACGCAATTTACATGGAGCGCAACTCACGCGACTTCCAACGGCGCATTAGCATTATCGATATCAACACCACCGCCGTCTGTGATTTCTTACGATCGCGCTCCGTCGCTAGCGGGGCCTCTTCTGCCGTCCTTAAAGAGGTCTTTTATCCCAAGTACATCACTCCTGAGAACTACGAGGACTGCCGTATCAAGACGCCCGGATCAGAAGGCGGGTATGGTGGGCTCTTCTCTCTTACGTTCACATCAAACGCTGCGTCTGAGGCGTTCTTCGACACGCTCGAGTGCTACAAGGGCCCAAGTCTTGGCACAAACTTCACATTAGCGTGTCCTTTCACCATTCTCGCGCATTATGCAGAGCTAAATTGGGCGGCGCAGTACGGGGTCGAGGAGGGCTTGGTCAGAATCAGCGTGGGCATGGAGGATACCCAATTATTGTTGCGCTGGTTTGATGCGGCGTTGAAGGCTGCGGAATCAGCTGAGAGTGTAAAAACATCGACTTCTGATTAGCACCGTTTGTGGTTTTCCCGTTTTCCTTCAACAAGGAAAGGAATTCTCGGTCTATCATTCATACCATGTATCCAACTACAAGTACTGTATCGATAGTGTATTGCATGATCATTTTCAAACCGTCACAGAAAGTCTCGTTCTAAGATTCATGAAGGGGGATGCGCACGCGTGAGTTTGTGTGTAAACTGCACAGTAACGTAGTTCCTATCTATCATTCAAGTTGAAGCAATGAAGGAAGAGCCTGTGAAGACGGTAAACCTTCTACTACAACATCGGGAAGAGAATAACTATCAGTGACACGTCGAAACGATTAAATAGATCAATTAGATTGCTTGATTTGGTGGCGCAGGCTCAAGCGAGACATTTAGAATTTGAGCGAAAGCTTAATAATCAATGTTGATTCTATCTAAATTCCAAAGGAACAAACGACAAATTAGAAACATTTCAGCCCAGTGTTATAAGACATTTGCCATCCTCTCCAAGCCTATGAAAAGCAAGCACGCGGGCCACCTTTAAGACATATCGTCCTAAATCATCACAAGTCTTGGCGTTTCACTTGGACTCAATTAGTCTAATCTGCCAATAGTGAATCAGAGTGCAGATTGATCATAAAGAGCTCCGAACACCCATGATAAGGTTAATAATAATACACTACTTGTACAGATAACCCAAAACGAGGAAGAATAAATAGGATAGAGTTCTCTAAACTTCTTGAGCCTTTCCAAGCTTGGTTTTTGAAGGTAGAAGCTCAGGGTTGATGTGGGGGACTAGAAGCAACAATTAATTATCATTCTTTCAAGGAGTGTGATAAACTCACCAACACCACCCTGGGAGATGACCACATCGCCGAGGAGCTTTCCGAGTTCCTCATCGTTGCGGATTGCGAGTTGGAGATGACGAGGGACAATACGTTGCTTCTTGTTGTCCCGAGCTGCGTTTCCTGCGAGTTCGAGAATCTCAGCAGCGAGGTATTCGAGAACAGCAGCGAGATACACTGAAATGACCATGAGCGAAGGTAGAATGGCGATAGTACTTCCCACTTACCAGGTGCACCAGCACCCACACGTTGAGCATAATTGCCATTCTTCAATAGACGGTGAACACGACCGACAGGAAATTGGAGGCCAGCTTTCGCTGAACGAGATTGCGACTTGGCGCCATCGACTCCGGGAGCCTTGCCACCGCGAGCTTTTCCGCTAACTTTGCCAGACATGTTGATTTTTACAGTGGTGGTGGTAGTGAGAGTACGTTGCGGTGAAGAAACGTTGGGGAGTAGGGGAAAATGGATAATTTCATGCTCACGGCTTTTATCATATTTCGGCAAACATTCGACGGTTGATCGCAATCAACAAAGTCGCGTCAGACGCGTCGCAACCAAACATATACAAAGTCACGTGTTACTATATAAGTCTCATACTTCAGCGAGGCAATTCGTTCGTCTTTTACCCACCACCGTCCATCGTTGCCCCCCTTCTTTCTCAAGCTATCTACCACTAATGGCACCCAAACCTGCATCGACTGCTGGCAAGGCCCCAGCTTCTACTGCTTCGAAAGCCCCTGCTAAAGCGACCGAGGGAGCGAAAGCAGCCAAGAAAACATCGAAAGCCGCAGCGTCTGCAGATGGCGAGAAGAAGAAGCGTAAGAAGGTCAGAAAGGAAACTTACTCTTCCTACATCTACAAGGGTGAGTCCAACTCCGAATACGTCTGAACTTGATCTAATATAGCCTTACAGTGTTGAAGCAGGTACACCCTGACACGGGTATCTCCAACAAGGCGATGGCTATTCTGAATAGCTTCGTCAATGACATCTTCGAACGCATTGCTACTGAAGCCTCTAGTATGTCTCGCTCTTTGCTCTTTGCCGTGTCGAGTCTGACCATTGGATCTGCTATAGAACTTGCGTCATATTCCAAGAAGTCTACAATCTCATCACGCGAAATCCAAACATCAGTACGACTTATTCTTCCTGGTGAACTTGCCAAGCATGCCATATCGGAAGGAACGAAGTCAGTGACGAAATTCTCGTCGGCGGGCGCCAAGTAAATATCTTTGAGTAAGCCATTCTCCTCCCCTTATCATGAGTAGTGATTAATACCAATTTAGTGACTCGGGTTTACGGATTTTTTATATCATTCTTTGCAAACTTGTACATCAGTGTATTTTTTCTAATTTATGTCTTATCATCTTTATCTTGTGCGATTTTACTCCTACGTCATGATCAGAGACTTGTTCGTAATATCAAACAGGTCTGATGATGTCATTTGAACGAGCCTACAAAGTGGTAGATTTGACCTGTCTCATGCAATTCGCTTCTTCCACTCATTTCAGTAGGGACCTCGAGGAGCAACCATGGCACCCAAAGTGGCTATCATCATCTATACTCTGTACGGACACATTGGAAAGCGTATGTTGTTCATCTGCATATCGTATCGACGTACTTACGCAATTTATAGTTGCTGAGGCCGTGAAGGCTGGTTTGATAGAGGGTGGTGGGGAAGCGACCATTTTTCAGTACATTGATCAAATTCATCTCTAAATATGAGTTCACTGATTTTTTTTAGGGTCCCTGAGACCCTTACCCCAGAGATTCTGAAGAAGATGCACGCGCCCGCTAAGCCAGACTATCCTATCATCACTCTCGATGAATTTGTGAAATATGACGCCTTTCTCTTTGGCATGCCCACACGTTATGGCATGATGCCCGCCCAGTGGAAGGTCGGTGTCCTTGACCTTAATTTTTAGGCATCGAAGCTTTTCTCAAATTAACTTAGATATTCTGGGACTCTACCGGCAAGTTATGGCAATCGGGTGCATTGTATGGGAAGTATGCCTCCATCTTCACCTCTACTGCCGGACCTGGTGGAGGACAGGAAGTCACTGCTCTTAATAGCATGTCCACCTTAGTCCATCATGGCATGATCTATGTCCCGTTGGGTTATGCCCATTCATTCGCAGAGCTTTCTGGGGTCGATGAAGTCCATGGCGGTGCGTGGAATCCGAGTTTTGATTTTGATCCGATGTACTGAATCTCCCTCAGGATCGCCCTGGGGTGCGGGAACTTATGCTAAGGGTGATGGCTCTCGTCAGCCCACTGAGCTGGAGCTGAGGATTGCGAAGATTCAAGGCAGAACTTTTTGGTTGAACGTTTCACGTGTCAAATTCTGAGATAGAGATAGAGAAAGATCGCAATGGACTTTAGTGTACATGATGCGCTTGTAATGGGTAGTATGTTATGCGCCTGTAATGCGTATTGTTTGTTAATTAACTACGTCATTTAAATGAGTAATGTTTCAAAAAAAGGGGAGGTCGCAGCCATCGCCATCGCCATGTGTGTAGTTCGTCCGAGGGATTTCAAGGAATCGAGGAGAGAGTAGCTCGAACACATGGTCGTTTGTGTACGGGCACTGCGGGGAGCCCCGTAAGCTAGAGATAAAACATTAACAAGCGTGCCAGGCAAGATAATGGGAAACACAAACTGAAATATCGTACGAGGCACGGACGAGCCACAACGCCAGAGAATCGAGGCAGTTGGATAAGTATTTGAGTCTGGAATGAGAGCAGGATTTAGTCCGTCGTCATAAGAGTAACTGTTCGCGGAACTTACAGGTCAGAGACCGCGCCATTTGTCAAACGTCAAATGGGGTGGGTCGGTCACCGCTCACGGTGATGTGGTGTATATGTACGAAGTGGAAAAGCAGGAAGAAAAGGGAGAAGAAAAAAGAATGTGGAGGCGACGGATAGAGGGACAAAAGGTTCACACAAATCACGCAATCACGCAAAAGTTTGATTCTTGAAGCTTGAGGTCTTGCGACTTGAGTTGAGGGTCTGAAGTGAATCCCAAAGATGAGCCGAAGCAGCGAACGACGCCTAGATAGAACTTGCCTTGAGGCACACAATACATAGTCGAGATTATCTCATATTCTTTGATGAGGCTCCGGACGGAGAGATAAATGGCACTGTTGGGCATTGACGGTGATGACGGACTGTTTCGCAGACGTTTGCAGTTAGACATAATCGGTGATGTCAGGAATAGAAAAACCCACATGGAGCTGGACGTATGTCGAGAATGCCGCTGACAGATACCGAGCATCGTCGTGAAACCTACGAGTAGGGAGACAATTAGCCTGGAAGATGGATACCGACATTGATCGAGAAGTACTCACAAAGTCGACACATGGATGCCTGTCGATGACGGGTCTTGTGTGGCGCATGCTTTGAAAGACCCGCCTGTGTTCAGCGATATGCTTCCGCCTCACGACGCGAGGGGGAGAAGATATCTGGAACACACAGATACATGTCTGTATGTAGCCAAGCCAACGTTGACTACGATGGGCGAGCCGAAGAAGAGGTATGAGGAAGCTCGACAGAGAGAAGAAGGGTTATTGCCAGTGAATAATCGAGCGACTCGGAGAGGGGTATTTGTAGACTACTGCTTTGTGGGCGCCTAACAAGGGCATGGATCCGGAGTACGAATCCTGGAACCCGATGGAATACGAAAGAACGAAATTGTATCATCGCGTGATACGTCCACAAACGATCTTCTATTCTTGGCACAATAGCACAGCGGCCAAAGACAATAACAATTCTGATCACCTGTTGAGGGTGTGGGTCATTCTGTGGGCGCCGTCTGCACACGCGCTCTCCCACGATAAAAAGTACGTCCAGTTTCGACACAACCTTTCGTGTATTGCTCATCACAGAGTTGCTCGAAAAGCCAAAGACCACCTTCAATAACACTGTAACAACAAATTTGTGGTTATCTCGTGCTGGACCAGTCTCCAATATATAAACTTCAAAACAAGATACAAGGATAGCGTGTCATGGGTTGTCCGTTTACTGACCTTGGCGCCGAGAAATGATCCACAGAATTCCCGAGATTTACTTTGAATCAGCGAAGGTAGCAAAACCAAATCTGCCATCCATCTTGGGCGCATATACACCGCAAGACCAAGGTACAATTACCGGAAAGCCTTTTCCGTCTCCAACCTTTCCATCCAATTGCGGAACGATACGTTCCGCATAGAAGTTCCCACTGAAGGTGGGGACGACGGTCGCCCACTGCGAGGTTCCGACATCCTCTGGTTTTGTGCCTACAGGAAGGGGTGGCTGTACAAGGCTGAGTAACTTGCCGAAGATGGACGTTTTCATTGGGATGGGAATTCTAGATAGGAGTTTGACGGGCTGGGTTTTGGCATGGAAGAAGGGCTCTGTTTCTCCAGGATGGAAGACCTTGATCGTAGTTTCTTCATTTGAGGTGGTGATACTGAAATCGGCGACATGTTCTAAATCAAAAGTTTCATTAGTGATGGATTTGATGCTCAATGCGGACGCACTGGGTATGTCCCAATTCCTACGACCTGAGCAGCATGAGTATATTTATAGAACCGTGGTAGACAAAGCGTACCGTTCTCTGTCGATTCCTTGGTGGAAACATAGATACGAGTGATACGATAGCCAGCCGTGCCATCCTTGTACTTCCATCTCCCCGGGATATATATCAGCTCGTTATCTTGGATTAACTCATCAGACAGCAAGGCCTAAAGGCTCGAGCAATGATCGAAGATCGTACATGGTCCTAGCAACACCATTGACTAGACAGTCCGATATTGAAAATATAAATAAGACGTACCGACGGGAGTGTCTGTATAGGACACGATCTAAAGAAATGTTCAGTCACAAATCAAACTACTTGTTGTTACTTGTCAGAATTAGTAACACAAGAAGCTCACCATCACCAGTCCCGGAGTTCCTGTGAATTCACCACCAGAAGCTAGAACCTCTGCTTCAT
This sequence comes from Termitomyces sp. MG145, assembly GCA_003313055.1. Classification (NCBI taxonomy): domain Eukaryota; kingdom Fungi; phylum Basidiomycota; class Agaricomycetes; order Agaricales; family Lyophyllaceae; genus Termitomyces; species Termitomyces sp. MG145. The sequence goes on along the minus strand of QGOB01001251.1, from coordinate 13,674 downwards.
TGGGGTCAGCAAAACCCGCAGGAAAACTTGAAGTCGAGGACAAGCCCGAAACCAGGAAAGTCCAGCTACGACATTTCAAGTCCCAGGGCCTGTGGATCAAAAGGATAAAATGTTAGCATCCATGTCGACGAAGGTAGAACCTTACGGTGGAACTGCCACAATACCAGACATGGCGGTAAACAACGCTGTGTAGCCGTCCCGTGACCACATAATGATAGCTGCCACGAAGTTCAGTAGCTTTTGGCAATAACCAGGATTAACACCAATTCTACCAGTGAAGACTCTCAGTGTTATATCTGGCAGGTTCCCATCACACATCCGAGAAGCGATATATAGTGACCTCTGAGAATTTCGAGCCCATGCATTGCGGTATTAGATTGAACTTGTCTACATGTCTCCATAGAGGAGCCGGTTACCAATCCAATTTAGTTCAAGTGCTTGAAGTGTTCGTCCTACCACTAAATCTTTGCTGATTACACCTTCTAACAATCGCGTGAACCTCAGGCGAGCTTGAAGAGGTCGCCAAGCACTCCCATGGCAGTAACAGCGGCACCTGCACCTGCACCTTGCACGATCAAGGGTCGAGCGCCATACCTCTCTGTATGGAACATAATAATGTTATCGGAGCCCCCAAGGGATGTCGCAAATGGGTGACTTGATGAGTACCTAGAAAAATCAAACATATTCAGTTTCAATATTCCATCCGTGATACATCAAAAATCCTACTTCTCAAGCCCCGCTTTGACAACACCACCTGCGACGTCCACGACACCAACAAAGCGCAGTACCTTGCCTTCCGCACTGGCTTCGGTGCGAAGCTTGGCGAAGTGCGCGTCGAACTCAGGGAGGCGGGAGACGAACTCGTCGCCTGACGGAATGCCTTCGAGGGGTTGGGGGATCAGGGATTCTGTCTTGACAGAGGCGAAAGATTGGAGTACGGGAAGGGCAGTGGGAGTACGCGAGCCGGTGGTGATAGTGCGCGTGAGGATGGTCAACTTGCGTGCGACGTCGAAGCCGTTCAAGTCGTCCGCTGGGTGGGGTTCCTTTGCGGCGAATGAAAATCGAGCATGAGGGATAGAATAGATGATTATGACCATACCGTGTATCCCTTCTCGCGTGCAACGGAGACAACTGAAGAGAATGAAGGACCATCGGCCGCGCCGGTGGAGAAGTTGTTGAAGATGTAGCTCATAGTGCCAGAGAATACGCCTTCTATTTTGACGACCTGATTAACGACGCGTTCCATCAATCACATATGTGATCAAGACCCACAAAGAACACTCACATTGTCGCCGGTAGCCACGAGTTCCTTCAAAGTCGAAATGACAGGTAGTCCAGCGCCCACCGTAGATTCATTAAGGAAGCGCGCACCACTCGCCTTGCTCGCGCTTATAATTTTCTGATACAGATCGAGTCCGCCTGAATAAGCCTTTTTGTTGGGAGTGACGACACTGATTCCATTTTCCAGCCATCCGGGATACAACTTGGCGATATCGTCAGATGAGGTATTATCAACAATCGCGACTTTCTGGCCCGGTGCAACAAGGGCCGCGAGCTGCTTCGTCAGCAGTTGGAAATCTGGCTTCTGATTAGAAGCCGCAAGCTTTTCTTTCCAACTCGAACCGGTCTGAATGGGATTCTCAGCGTCAAATATCGTGCGCGATGATGACGAAAGGGAGATCAACCGGAACGGACTGGTCTGTTGGGGGATCGCAAGGAGCTGCTCGACGAGCTCAGCACCGACGAGACCAACGCCGATGACGGCAACGTAAATTTTGGGAGTGATAGCGATAGACATGAAGGATCTGAAGAGAAAGGGTGATCGGCCGAGGCTTTGATGACGGAGGACTGGCCATCGGATGTATTTGGACCGCACAGAATGCCGCAATATCGATAGCATAGAAGGCTGCTCTTATAGTAGAAACTGCTCTCACATGTTCATTAAACTTGCTGGAGGTCGCCGCTCGTTATGAACGGGCAAGAAGCCGTCCGAACATAGCCGAGTTTTTTTTTTGCTGCTCTCGGATCAAGCATTGAACAACCGCACACTTACAGGCGGTGGGCAATGGCAACAGGTTATGCGTTTCTCTTCGGCCATCTCTGTTGGTGCCTTGGCTGTCCTCAGCGATTCGGACGGCAAGTTTGACTTCGATTGGACACGCTTTCTGTTGTTCTGGTCATGGTCATGTCATGGTCATGTTTTCAATAAACTCGGTATATGCACCTTTCGATCATCTCTCCTGCTGTGAAAAAGGCTGTGATTGATTACAACTAGGATGAGCTGATTGATTACAACTAGGATGAGCTTGCGTACAACGGGGTATAGTGAGTATGTAATGGAGTATAGTGATGATCTAATGAGCCTTTCAAACTCAAGGGAAACTCAGAATGTACCCCTTCATTGCTGATTCCCAACTGCACTTCTGCAAGCCACGTACGTGACCCTTGCCTGTTCCGCCACAGATCTTCTCCAGCCTGGAAGACACCTGACGCATCATCGCCTGGTACTTGTTCTTTAGTGCTTGCTCCTGCCTTCGTATCCTGGGCAACATCGTCCCGCCCATTGTCGAAGCCAGATCCCTGCGTCGATGAACTGTGCCACCGCCCCCAGCTTCCTTTAGAAAGTTCCTCTCGACTTCTTCATACGCCTTGTTCCCAGGTGTCGCGAGAGATTGTAGATGGTATCGCGTCTCGTTGTACACAATGTACCGCAGTCTCGGGTAGAAATGGACGAGCGACCCTGGTGTGCCACAGACTACGGGGCAATCTGGGTTTGGGCATCCAGGAGGGTTGACTTTTGGACCGTTGGGGTTGTGGGGATCCTTCTGTTGGCACTTTCCGTGAAAATATGAAGGGAAAATGGCGTGTTCAAGGCGAGTATAGGCGTCTTTTCTGTAAGCTGTCAGGAAGGGTTTCATCAATAAATCGGCCGAGGAGGAGTGTCGATGGTTGGGATGGATGTCTGCCAGCAATTCATTGCTCTAGGCGATCCGACGTCATTGACGCGATACAGACAGAGACTAGAGGTACTCGCCATCTCTCGAAACATAGTGCGTATGGGATGCGAGTAATTTGAGAGAAACGCGTTAGTGATCCCGATGATGCATTCGCCTTCGCAAGCTCGAACGACGGTGGTCACGGCGAAGACGATCACAGAGGAGATGATGGCAAGGCGCATGATAGGTAGACGAATGAAAGGCACGTTGTATTTGAATCTTCGCGCAGCGAGTTTGGGAAACAGGATGAGTAGTACAAATACAAGGCGCCTCTACGAAGATCTCTTCAAGTTCCTTCTAAATCACGTGGCGGCCAAGAACTACTTACAGCTTCATCCCCCGTACCAAAGATATCCCCCAACAAATATCAAGCATTCATTTTGTGTTCCTAACCCACTTATCTCACGAGGTTTGTATACAGTCGAACATGGCCGTATTTTTCAAGCCTTATTATATTTGCCTGCTGAAAATGATGATTTGAATGACGCGTAGTTTTGGTCGTCGATGGCTGTTGTTCGTCCGTTTCTTATTTTATTTTATTTTCAATTTTTAAGATTTGCTTCTAACAATCATTTGGAAAGTTTCAACGCGATGAGTATTGAGAACTGTGGCGGAGATCTGAAACTTGAATAGATTATGTCAAGAACAAAATAGACTCAAATCTGTAGAGCACTTTATATTGTAAAGGAAGGAAGGAATGATGAGATGCCTGCTGTCGAAGCCGTTATTGGCACATGATTCAGGATGATATTCATACAGTATCAAGACAGTCCACAGACAGGATGTTCAACCGTCAGACTAGAGATATCCTGTCAAATGTTATATGCGGGGAAGACTTCGCGAATCACATTCTCCACCATTTCGGTATCGAGTAGTTCCTCAAAATGACCGCGATCAGAGGGAGAGGAGTTTGCCTTGCCTCCAGCAGAGGCAGGTTGGCCTAAATCACCAAGAGATCCATGACCAAATAGACCGCCGCCAAAGGCAGATGTACTATTGGAATTGGGTGACACAACAAAAGAGTTGCCAAAGGCGGATCCTGTTCGGGATACATTGTAAGCAGATGGACAGAATGGACTATTGGAAACATTGCCCCACTCGAAGCACCAGAGGCGAACTGATCACTAGGGCGGGAAAGCTTGGCTGTTAATTGGTTGTGGAAGTGGCGCTTGCGAAGAAGCTCTCGAGCACGCGCAAGGAGGATGGAAGTCTCAAGCTCAATAGCTGTGGCTTCCTCAATCGAGAGAGGCTCCTGTCGCTTGCATAATTCTTTGAGAGCTGAGATTTTCCATGCCGTAAAGTCGTATTTTTTACCCAAAAGGAACTGCTCCACAGGAGATAAGCCACCCATCCGATTAATGACCTTTATAGCCTCCGTTTGAACGTCGTCAAATTGGTATCGGTGAGCAATAGAAAGTAGATCAACCCATTCTTTGATGCGTTCTTGTTTGGTGGGAGGATTGAAACCAAAATCCTCAGGAGTTGCTGGAGCAAAGGCGGCCTGCCGACCACCACTGAGCCAGTCAATGAAAAGAGTTCGCTTCGCTCTGCACAGAAGTTGATTAACAAACGCGCCGCTGATATCTAAATATCAGCATACCCGTAATAAAAAAAGTCAAGAAGTGCTTCAAACTCGGAAACTGTTACTTCTGTAAGAACTATAGGACGTTTATCCTTAGTCCCTTCTGGGCCATCAGCTGGGGGAGGCACTGCGAACATTGATCTGAAAACTTCCGATTCTCGAGTAAGATAATAACGATGGACTTTAAAAAGCGTGTCCTGGACCTGGCGATATCAATATATCGAAAGAGAAATTTGGGGAATACGGGATTTTTACTCGAAATATAACGACACCATCTTCAAAGTAGTATACTGGATGGTGCGATGGCTGAACTGATAGCTGTGTTTCCGGCATAATTGAGCTGGAAATAAACGAAATGCACGACAGTTGATAAGCGATACGGTAGATGTGACGGAGAACGCCATCAGTCACCCGTCAGATATCAGATGGCAGATCGCAACTCAAGCCAAGTGACGGTTCTTTATAGAATAACTCCTTCATGACGTAATGCCCAAGGACGAGTAGTAGCGCCCGTCAGAAAAGGAGGAACGGATTCTGAGGCGTAACAGGTCATAACGTTCTGACGGGTCAACCTAGAACCGTCGTCTCTGTGTATCACCTCAGCGTAAACGCGGTTTTTTCCTGTTCTTGTTCATTTTTTTAAAATCTTGACAAAAGCTAGATGCTGACTCTGATCAAGTCGTTAACGAATGTATGATTACTGCTAGTCCCTTATCGTCATCGACATCCGCAGTGCTTTGTTTCAGTCCGTCAGAGAAGAAATTCTTATATCTTTGTATCTCCACCTATTTTAGTTTCTCTTCCAATATAATAGTCATACAAACATACTAGATTCAGGGTCTTGCTATGGCTTTTTCCGCGACATAAAAATATCTTGCCTGACTATCTGTGTACCGGAGTGTCTATGGGAGGTGACCGCGAGTTCTTTTCATTCTAGTATTTCGTTCAAAAGTGCATATCTGCAAATCTCACTTTCCATGAACTAGGTCTCGTCTATACTGCACTGTCAACGTCGCTTGCTTAGAAGTTTTATTTCATTTCTGGAAACCATTTCTTGGCAAGAGAACATTCAAATCATCATTCTTTCTCCCCTGTATTTCATGATCCATGTTTAGAGCCCAGAATCACTCCTTGAAATGATTGAATCTGGTCCCCGTCTAGACTCCGATACGGTCAAAATATCCGAAAAAACAATTGTGAAGATCTACAGAACACAAGCATGGTGCTGTTCTGCGACGACTGCTGCCGTAATGCGTCTAGTTTCCTCTCAAACAACAATCCTTGTGCCACGTATACAGGACGTTCTGCCAAACCCCACCGGCAGTTATTTACTTATCATGGACGTCGTCAACGGAGGGCAGAGCTCAGCGAATGTTTGTCAAACTTGACGTTCTGGGAAAAACTCAAAGTTGCATTGACGATGCGTTTATACCTCGACCAACTACGCCGAGTTTGCAACAGTGTTGATGTTCATATCCGATCACTTCCTTCCTTTCAAATGCCTACCATTCGGTCTTGAACCAGTAGACCCGTTGAACTCAAAGAAAAAACTCACCCTACACTTCCGTGGAATACACACGTACTAGCAGGTGATTTTGCCTTTCCGTCATTTGCACCTTGTATTTATTTACTTCCTTTCTGGCATCTGTGGGATCACCCACCAGGTTGGTCATCTTCGTGTCTCCAAAGTTGAAAATTCTGTAAGACCTACCTATGTCCCCACATTACTAGATGCTTGAATGCCCCACTGTAGCCACATCCGAGCCATAAACTCCTCAAAGTATTTGCTTTCTGAGATAGATCCCATAAGGAAGCAGGGAATGTGTTGACACCTGGCGGCAACAAAGGGGCAGGTAAATATAGAAGTAACAACCGTTCAATCCACTCCAAGCTGCCAAAGAGCAGCCTTTTGAAAACTGTGGGTAGACTCAAAACTCACCGTGTTGTAGCCGCCGATGGTAATGAAATAAATATCAGTATTCAGAAACATTGAGGCGACTCAAAGCAGAGGGAAACTCGCTGGAAACTGGAATACAGTCGAACATGGCCGTATTTTTCAAGCCTTATTATATTTGCCTGCTGAAAATGATGATTTGAATGACGCGTAGTTCGACCGGCGCTTTGGTGCGCGGCAGGGGTTTAGTGAATGGATCGGCGGGGTTTTCAGTGGAAGGTATATGTATCATTCGATGTCACCCTTTTGTACTCGCTTCCGAATGTAGTAATGGCGAATGTCGATACGTTTCGCGCGCATTACAATATGCGAAGTTTGAATGGCCCTCCCTTTCGAACATTGCAAAAAAAAGTTCAATGTCGCCCTGTTGTACTCGCTCCCGAATGTAGTGATGACGAATGTCGATAGGTTTCGCGCGCATTACAATATGCGAAGTTTGAATAGCCCTCCCTTTCAAACATTGCAAAAAACCAGTTCACTTTACAAGAAAGAATTACTCTTCTGATCAAGTCCGCAGTTTTAACCCAAGGTACAGCATGTACTCGAGAAAATAAGGTTGAATATCTGTTACAACTGTATCGCAGCGAACCTATTACTCTCATCGATAAGACCCGCAATGATCTGGAAAAGCACAATCTTATTCCAGTCACAGGCAGGATCACAAGGGACATCGATGATCTCGCGACTGAGGGCAATAGGCTCAAGTGCTTCATGACCTTCTTTGAGAGCAATCACAGTATTGTACGAGACCCAACCGGTCAACAAAACCAATTTCTTATAAGTCGAGGTGGGGCACAAGACATGAGCCTGAAGATAAGAGAGAACAACCATCGTCAATGTGATGGTAAAAATCAATAAATGGGTTGAATAGACCTTGTAGATTCCATCTGGTCCAGCAGACCACTCTTTCTGATTCCCAGCCTGCGCAATCAGTGCGGCAACATCGAACGCATCGATGGAAACTTCGTCCTGCTCGACATGTTTCAAATCTGGAATCAGCTGACGACGGTCTTCATATCGTGCAAAACTGTCGATCAAATGAAATATAGGAATTCCATTGACAGCGCAGCCAAGATGAAATGGAATTTCATAGCTTTCGCCGTTGACCTCGAGCTCGTCAGAGCCATCGTTGTCGATAGGAATTTGTCTGTCAATGCCCACGCGCTGCATGATATACACGATCAGGTCAAATATCCTCAAGAGCATAGCCCTTGCACTTTGTGCGGGACGGTCCATAGTCTGGAGCTGTTCCATACAGAATTCTTCTGCCCGACGGTTGATGGAGACGGGAACACGTCCTCTTGGGGATTGGTAAGAAGCAGGCCCAGGAATTACAATGGCTTTAACATCATTTGTCGACCACAGAGCTGGGTTGGACTTTTCCAACGAACGTTTATAGAGGGATTGTTGACAAGAGGCATGGCAAGTGGGTGTATGTCCAACACTGGCTGAACATGGTTTTCTGGCCCTTAAATTAACGATGACAAAGCAAAGGCCCATTGCTTCTGCGCTTTTGTACATCCCCTGTTGCACTGGACAATGACTTCCCTATCAACAAAAACACTGACAAAAATCTGTCCCTTGCCTATCTATATGCTACTGCCTGTAATTTGTCCCAACACAATCTACTCATTAACACCTACTTTGCATTGTTTAACCCTGACAGACTGCTAATTCTTGAACATGCTATTATACCCTCATCTTGCAATAATAACTCTGGCCTTACTTCTGCCTATGTTAATGCTCCCTTCCTGGCCATTATGCTTAATGATCTGCCAAAATGCAAAGGAGTCCAGGTCAAGAAGAAATACAAACCCATGGTGCTAAAGATCAGACCAGTCACTAGCCATGTCAGCAAAGACTTCAGGATAGAATGACATATCAATAGCAACCTGTTAGCCAACATGCCTGACTTAGATTCTAATCCCTCTCCTTTTAAGCCCACCAATTGTTTTACTATTGAGCAATAAGCAACATTTATTCATGACACTGGCTTCTACACCAGCAACAAACTTAATATGCTGTCAGATCTGGTTGCTAAACAAGAAAGTGTCTTTGCTTAGGAGAACTCTGAAAGAGGTAGCCTCAGGCCTGATTGCTGAGAAGGGACTTGCACCAGCCATTTGTATGTTACACTTATACATGTATCTCAGGTGACTACTCAGCCACCACTGTAATCGGTGGTGATCGGGAGGCACTATCAAACCTTAAATATTTTTCTAGATTACCATACAGCAAACAAATGCTGCCCTCAGTTGACAACATATATTGGAGTGACTGAGGGTAAGCAATTTTTTTTACCTACATATCACTTACCAAGCTAATTTGTTACCTGTAGTATTCTGTAAATCTTGACAGGTAATAATAATACTCAGTCGACAACATATATTGGAGTGACTGAGGTATTCTGTAAATCTTAACAGGTTATCAGTCCTGATTTGGACTTCCAATACATAGAGCCCCTGCTCTAAACTGTGACTCACTACAAAAACCCACAACAACATTAACAACTACCCCCACAATACTTTGTGAAAATGTCAGCAACAAGCTCATCAAACCCACCAAACTTCCCTGAGAACACACATTTTGATGGCACAAACTTCATAACATTTAAAAACTGTGTCTTGATAGCAGCAAGAGCATGAGGTGCTCAAGGATATCTTGATGGTACAATCAAAAAGCTGACTTTGGCACAAGATACAAAACAGAAGGAAGACAAACCCACAGAATGGTCCTCAAAATCTCCATCTCTGGAAGAATGGGAGGAAAGAGACACCTGGACTCTAGGTCTAATCATATATAACACAAGAAACCCTGTGGGACTTGGAATAAAAATTGATGGCACCACAGCAGAGGCATGGAAGGAACTGACCAAAAATTACAGAGTTTTCTCGGAAATGGCAGCTATAAATGCAGAAAAGCAGCTGCGAAGCCACTGAATTTTTGGACAGAATGGACTTCCTAAAGCACGTCAAAGACCTGAGAGAGAAATGGAAATCAGCAACCAAAAGGGGAGCAAAAATTGATAATGCCACATTCCAAACAATTCTCATTGCCTCACTGCCCAAATCCTGGAATGCAGTTGTAGCCAGAGTATATGCAAAGACTGAAACCAGAGATGTAATTGCAGCCCTGACCACACACTGGGACAGGCTTGTTTCCCAAAAACAAAAAGCAGGGGTATCAGCAATGGCCCTGCAGGTGCAGGCCAAGCCAAAATTGGTATGCATAAACCCTAACTGCAAGTGAGCAGGCCACATGATTGAAAACTGTTACTGGAAAGGCAGGGGAAAAGAAGGGTTATTCCCCTCAAACTTCAGAAACAGAGGAAAGCTGACTATGCCACAGTCCACTGAGACACTGACTCAGACAACTCCACTGACTGCAAAAATAGCCACATCAGGTACTCAAAATACACAACCAACCTCCCATGTCACATACACACTTGTCGCAATCACCAAAAATGGAGCAGAAGTGGCAAAGTGGACAGGTGCCTACATGTTAACGACCAAAACCACTCCTACATTTGCAGACTCGGGCACGACCAACCATTTTTTCATAGATAAAGATGACTTCTTGGAATACACTGGCTCAAAAAACTTCCCCAATGTTTGGCCTTTTTGGAAAGATTCACATGGTATGCAACAAGCAATGTCATGTGACCTTGTTTGTACTAATTTGACATGTTCAACTTCAATCAATTACCTTCTTGACACTCTACCACCATCATATGACCTGTTTCTGCTGCCAATTGCTCTTCTGTTGCTTCTTTCCTTAATGAGGGGTATTCTCATCATCAAATCCAAGCACAAACTGGCCTGGGAAAGGGCACTGGGGGGAGGATCAGCAAAGAACTGGAGAGCAACAAAGAGAATCATTCTGGAGGTCATCCTTCCAAGTTTACAGCATATGACAAACAGTCTATTATTCATCAAATTATTACTGGGAAGCTGGATAATGCTGTTCAAGCTACACAGTTCATTAATTCTGTCATCTCCAGTCCTGTCAATCCTCAGACAGTCAGGAATGCATTGAAGGAGGCAGGTTTTTGCTCAGCAACAAAGAAGAAAGTTTGCATGCTCAAGGCTGCTCATTGTGCAAACCAGCTCAAGTTTGCTCAGTATCATGAAAACTGGACAGTGGAGGATTGGAAAAGAGTTTTGTGGAGTGATGAGACAAAGATCAATCAGATTTGATCAGATGGGAAGGTATATGTGTGGAAAATTCCAGGAGAACCACTATCTGACTGCATCACTACACTAACTGTCAAGCATGGAGGAGGAAACAATTTAATGGTATGGGGCTGCATGGGTTGGAATGGAGGAGAAAAGCTCATTCAAGTTCAGGGGAAGATGGATGCTGCACAGTATTGTGAGATTTTGGATGAGGGAGTGGTGGAAAGCTTTGAGAAGTTGGAAATGGAGGAGGAAGGACAATATTTTCAGCAGAACAATGACCCAAAACACACTTCCAAATAGACAACAACCTGGTTTTCTGATAACAACATCATTGTGATATTCTGGCCTGCCCAATCCCCTGACCTCAATCCCATTGAACACCTCTGGGTTTACATCAAGCACAAACTTTTGAAGTATGAGGTACCTCCTAAAAGAGTGTATGAGTTGTGGAAGAGAGTCAAGGAGTGGAATGAAATACCACCAGAGGTATGACAAAGCCTCATAGAGAGCATGCCTAGAAGGATCAAAGCAGTTATAAAGGCAAATGGAGGCCATACCAAGTACTAGATATGAAAATTAGAGTAAATTTGAGTGGGTCAAAAAACTGCCCCAATGATTGAATATTTTGTTTGATTTATTAATATGTGAGTTCTTGTCCAAATCACTTGATCTATACATCATTATGAAGCTAGAATGCAGTTGTATGTCATGTGATCTTCTACAATTTTTTGCTTAGGTAATCGTTGCACACCATGTGAATCTTTCCAAAAAGGCCAAACATTGAGGCAGTTGAGCATGGAACAGAAGTATGAGGCACAGAGACAAGATATGAGAGACAAGATGGGAGATAGAGAAACTGAAGATGGAGACAGACAAACTAAATGAGAACTAAGGCAATATCAAGACTACCAACTAGTATACTGTCCTACGACCTATATACTGTCTCCTGGCTAAGTTCTGGGCCAAGGTCTCAGCCCAGTGGCATCTATTGGAGTGTGCTGGCACGGGCCACAGTTGCATTGTGCAGGGCAGGTCGGTGGTTGCAGTGCATGGTGGTGGCACCATTAATGCCACAGGCAATGGGTGTTTGAGTCTGATGATGTGTCAGCAGTCTGCAGGTGGAATGTGATGTAGTGGCTGAGATGTCGGGGTCCAGTGATGTCTGGTGATGTAGAAGCCTTGGGGTGATGTGGCAGCCAAGGTGTCGGGGTTCAGTGGTGGCCATGAGAATGTTTGGAGATGTCCGAGGGTGTTGCCAGTGCTGGTGTCATGGGGAGGTGGGTTCCAGGAGTGTATGGGAGGTGGAGGAATGTGTGCTGAGTTCAGAGTAGCATATTGATATGTCTGCCTCACACGAGGCAGACAATAAGAGTTGAAATAGTCCCAATATACCCAAAAAGCACTGAAAACTGTAAGCATTAGTTGAAAACTGTAGATGTGGGCAGACTCACCAACCCAAAAACTCACAAAAACCCGCAAAACCCAGCCAGCACAGCAGTCAACACACGGTAATGAGGCAGTAGATTGATGAAGTCGGAAATAGCCAAGGAAGTGGCAGTGCTCGGCAAAAAGCCAAGATATTGGCATCAGTTCTGATATTGGCACTGCCACCACTCCATCCCGTCACTCTGTTCCAAAAACTTTGTGCTCCTCCCTCGAAACTCCTCCTCCCATAACCAACCCACTGCAGCCACGAAATCATGATGAAGCGAGCTTGAGAGGAGGAAAAAGGACCCAGAAGAACATGGAGATAAAGCGAGGAGAGGGTAGGCCAGCAGTGGAGGAGGGATTAGCCCGCTGGGACAACCCACGCATGTCCTGCACCGGCAGAGGCAGTACCTGAGCACCCAGACTCGGTAAAATCAGCAACCAAGGGTCTGGGCACAGCGCCGCATTGCACCGACACCAAAACATGTGCAAATGCACAGTGGTCTGTGCATCGCAGAAAGAAGTATAAAAGGAGGATGGAAATGGGGGAGTCGGGCAGGCAATCATGCATGGCTCGGAGTCCCCAGGGAGTGGACATCTTAGGCCAAACACGAGAATCTCAAATTAAATTGGTTTTTAATTATTAATTATTAAATTTGAACCTTTTTTGGACAAGCTGAACTTAGTTTCACCAATGGAATCAATCAATAAAAATTACATTATACTTTAAAAAGTGTTATCGAGTTGTCAAGATGCCCAACGCAACTTACTGCAAGTCGGAGTTTTAAACTTGTAAATAAATACAAATAAACAAAACAACTGCACTTCACATCATCTGGAGCCCACTACGAGGGGCTTCTTTACAATAAAATATACACTTTTTGGACTTCTGGAAGGAATCCACCTGTGAAACTATACCATAAGTTTTGCTCCACCTGGCTCTTGGCCTGGCACACCTAAGGTTATCACACCAAAGGTCAAAAGCTTAATTGCATCAAGCAAAAGGGAAACTCATGCCAATTCTAGTGGTGCAAAATCCTATTTGCCTGATCCTGACGCTCTACTCAGAAAACGAAAATTTCATGTTGAGAAGAGTCAGTCAAACCACCAAAAACTTGTGTCCAGTGATTTTCAGTCTACTCTTCAGACCAACATCATAGATCAATCTATAAAATACAAAATGCCACTGCCTGATAGCAGGGATGCCCCCAAGTTTAAACACAGTGAACCTGCAGAGGTTTGCCGGTTTTTGCAAAGGATGGAATCTTTGTTTGAGCATGCTGGTATTAAAGTGGCAAAAGAGAGAAAGAAGAGAATTCTGGAGTATGTAGATGCTCAGACAGAGCAGGAATGGCTTGGTTTTGACTCTTATGGAGATGAGTATTCCTGGGATAACTTTGTAAAAGAAATCAAGGAATCCTATCCAGAGGCAGTTGATGATACAAGGAGTGTTTCAAACCTGGATCACATCTGTAGGGAGCATGCCTGCCTGAGCAGAAATGATACAACAGAAATTCATTCTCTCATAAGGAAGTT
>QGOB01001250.1:0-17577 GCA_003313055.1 Termitomyces sp. MG145 | reverse complement strand
TGAGGAGAGGTAAGCTGTGGGGGTGTCCAGGGATAAAATTGTTGTGCGGAGGTAAGTAGCTGTGGTGGAGAAGACATTGAGGTCTGGTCTGCGATTTAGTGCGTCTTCCAGAGCTAAAATGGTGGCTTGTTTTCTGTAAATTGGTAGTTGCAATCCTTGCCGTTGATGGTCCAGACCATGCGGCCCATGGTGCAGCATTTGGGGCAGTCATTGATGAAGTGCCCTTGCTCGCCGCACAGGATGCACAAACCTTCCTTGCACTGGTGCTCCTGCACGTTGCTGGGTACGTCAATCCAGGGTCAATTGGAGTTCCAGACCCGGTTGGCCCGTAAGGACTCCTCGTCACTGGGGGTGTCAGGAAGATCAGGGAGGGGGTCGGGCTCATTGGTAGGGGTCTCTGTGGCTTTGTTGAGGGCGGTGGCATTGAGTTGGGCAGGGGGGCGGGAGCCCAGGGGTCGAGTTGGTCCAGCAGGTCCCCGGCCAGGGTTAGGGCAAGTAGCAGGAGTGGCACCAGCGGGCAGTCCCACGTGTGTCCCCCACAGCTGCCAGGAGGAGTTGTTTGTGGGATTCCAACTGCTCTGGGGGGCTGTGGACTCGCTCCGGTCTTCCCAATACCGCTGGTCAACTTGAGTAACAAGTGCCTTGTACCCATCGTATGTGGTCTGTTTGGGGGCTATACGGAGGACATCCTTGATGCGTTGGGGCAGGGCACGGCGGAGGGCAAACTGGAGGGCATTGTAGTTCCACCCCATTTTGTAGGCTTCCTATTCGAACCGGACAATGAAGCTAGTGAAGTGTTCCTCTGAGCGCTGATACGACCCGGTCAGCGCTGGCTGCCCAACACCAACAAGTCGAACCAAGCATGTGACCTAAGCACATGACCGCTACTGACCGACCGCTAACGACACCGACCATTACCAACTTTTCCCTTAACAACCCATCCCACCTTCAACAATCCCACCCCTCTCTATGGCCCCTGACCAGAGCCCATCAATCGATCGTAACTGCGTTACTGATGACCCAACAATTGTAAACTTATTTTCATTAACAGTTTTCTCTTACAGTTTTCACTCTCGATTTACTTACAATTTTCTCATATCACTTACAATTTTCCTATTCAATAGCAGCTCCCAACGTGCATTATCACATGCAACTGCTACGCTTACTATCTCTTACCGGTTTCCCCTTTTATCAACTTACCTACCTATAAATACTGCCCTGTCAGTAGCTAAAGATCATCGAATTGTACCAGAGTCTAGTCCCCATTTCAGACTACACTTAAGATCTTGTTCACACTCTTGCTTCCTTAACGGCTGATTTGGGTTTACCCAGTCCAGTCTCCTTCAGTCTCCGTGCAAAGCTTAACGGTATCGTTAAACTTAGCACTTGTCATCTTCGTCAAGCGCCATATGGGTGCCCTCACTTCACCTTTGTTAAGCACCATACGGGTGCCCTCGCTTTGCCTTTGTTAAGCACCATACGGGTGCCCTCGGTTTGCCTTTGTTAATGCTAGTGCTTACGGCTAGCGACTCGTATATTTCCGTTAACTCTTCCTAAATTCCTTAACGACCTTCTGGGTCTTTGCAGATCTCTCCACCTGCTGCAATTCGGTAGCGGTCTCACCGTTATCTCTTGCCGCTCTCTCCCTCTTCCTTACCGACTCCGACCTCACAACTCCTTACCAAGTTTCTGGGACTTTGCTTGACTCCTCTCACACACACGTAACACTACTACTTGCTAGCTATCCCTATCTAGTTGGTCTTGTTGGTTGTTTCCTGCACGGCAGCTGGGCGGCAAGTCAGCGCATCATTTTGAAGCCCACTGCGAGGGATTCTATAGCAAAATTCCACTGGAAACTTGCCTCCAGGCCAAAAACCGCTTACGTCTCGTTACCGAAGCTTCGCTCCCCGTTATCCCTTTTGACATTCCCCCACCTTCGCCGTTAACACCCTTAACAACTCCGCCTCGTAACCTTGAAGAGGAACTTGCTACCGCCAGGGAACTTCTCGACGTTACTGAGCGCGTTGGCTCCTGGCTAAAGGCAAAATCTATCAAAACGAGGAACGCCATCTGTTCCAGCAAGGCATACCGACTTCGTTATGGTCCAAACTCGTCCACCGTCTTGAAATCACCCTTCCCAACCATCACCTGGAGGACCCCTATGAGGTAGAGCAAGTCTTTGAAGCTGCCAAATGGGTTCTGAAGGGTACTGGACACCGCTACGACTTCGAAAAAGCCGACGACCGCTAACGCTAAGATGCCCGCCGTTAATACCGCTGCCCCCATACCGACTACCATCATTAAAAAGGAACCTCTTGACATTGCCGCCGCCGCTATCGTTAACGCACTCACATGCATGGAGGAAAAGATGGCTGCATTGACTGCCAGTAACAGTTTTCAGTCCCGCACCTCTTGACCTCTTAGCAACAGTTGCCACTTCTGCGGCAAAACCAGTCACACAATGGTACGAGGCAATTGCATTAAGCTCAAAAGCTTCATCAGTCAAGGCAAAATCCGTCGGAACCACAAAGGCAAGGTTGTCCTACCATCTGGCGCTATGATCCCTAACTATGTTGGCAAACGGCTCTACATGGAATGCATCGACGAATGGCACAGGCTTAATCCAAACCAGATTCTTACTGACCACCTTTCCGCTAACGCCAACCCCGACGCGGAACAGCTCCAAGGCATGTCCCAGATGTTTATCCACAAAGTCTTGCAGCCGGAACCCGCTAGCCCAGGAACGTTATCCAGGGAAGAACGTGTCGCTGCCTTAGAACGGGAACTTTACGCTCTACACCGCCCAATGGAAGTCTTCGATGGTATCGAGATCCCTCGTGCTAAGGGATATCGACTGGTACCTCCTAAAACTGCTAACGACTCCGCCGCTACCAGTTCTCCCACCGTTCCCACCAGCTCTTCCACCAATCCTCCTGCCGCCAACGAACGCTCAGTCCCTGCTAGTTCCCCTGTTGCTAACAAACATCCTGCCTCTGCCTCCGCTACCAGTACCACTAAAGCCCCTGAGCTGCCAGTCGTTAAGCATGTTCCCACAGTCAATCCCCCAGTTCACCCTTACTCCGGTATCTCGTCCCGCTATCAGCCCCCAACCAACCAGAACTTTGGCACTCCGGACAAACAGCCTGACGCTGCTTACCGGAGTACGGTGATGCGCTGACTTTCTGCCTAGCTGCCGTGCAGGAAACAACCAACAAGACCAGCTAGATAGGGATAGCTAGCAAGTAGTAGCGTTACGTGTGTATGAGAGGAGTCAAGCAAAGTCCCAGAAACCTGGTAAGGAGATGAGAGGTCGGAGTCGGTAAGGGAGTGTGAGGGAGCGGTAATAGATAACGGTGCGGCCGCTAGTGTCTGCGCCAAACCGTCGCTAAGGGAGAAATCTGTCAAAGACCCAAAAGGTCATTAAGGAATAGCGGAAGAGTTAACGGAAATATATGAGCCGCTAGCCGTAAGCGCTAGCATTTAACGAAGGCGAAACGAGGGCACCCGTATGGTGCTTAATGAAAGCGAAGCGAGGGCGCCCATATGGCGCTTAACAATGGCGACGAGTGCTAGTCCAACAATACTGTCAGGCTAAGCACGAGGAGCAAAGTAGACTGGACTGGGTAATCCCAAATCAGCTGTTAACGAAGCAAGAGCATGAATGAGATCTTAAGCGTAGTCTGAAGGGGGGACTAGACTCTGGTATGATTCGATGATTTGTAGCTACTGACAGGGCAGTATTTATAGGTACGTAAGGTGATAGATAAAAGGGGAAACCAGTAATAGATAGTAAGCGTAGCGGTTGCATGTGATAATGTAGTAGTGCGTGTCGGGAGTAGGGCAATAAAAGGGGAAACCGGTAAGAGATAGTAAGCGTAGCGGATGCATGTGATAATGCATGTCAGGGGCCGTAGGGAGAGAGGCCTGGACTGTCGCAAGGTCGGCTGGGTCATTAAGGGATAGGTCGGTAACGGTCGGTGTCGTTAGCGGTCGGTCGTTAGCAGTCACGTGCTGAGGTCACATGCTGAGGGCACGTGCTTGGTTCGACTTGTCGGTGTCGGGCAGCCAGCGCTGACCGGGGCGTATCATCTCCCCTTGACTGAAAAACTGACTGTCCCCAGTCAAAGGAAAATCCTCGAAGTCTTGTGATCGTTAAGCATGGTCTGTGCGGGGTGTCTTGGTCCGTGCGCCATACCAAAAGATCATAAATAAACTCCAGCGGTCCTTTGGACTTCATCGTTTCAGCACTACTATGTCGACACCCGCATTCTTCAATTACTCCACGACCTTCACGTGTTTTGTGGCGGCGCAAGACTTTCTCAAGAAGGCGCCCAAGGTGCTCGGGATGGGGCGCGCGCTCCTCGCGACAAATCCACAGTCGGCGGTAACGTCAATATTGTCGACCTACCTGCACTGGTTCGAGTCAGCAGGCGGCAGTGGCGTCACGTGGTCGGAACAGGAGGCGGTAGGCAAAGAGTGCCGGGCTTTATATGCCCAATACAAGGATGAGGCCTGGATGAGGCCATACGACAGACATTTCGTAAGTGTCTTGTTCTCTGACAGTTCATACGGTATGCTAACCGGTCGCGCTAAGGGAACGGTACCGGAGGGAGTGATGGAAGTGGAAGAGGTGGCCGCGGGATCGATGATGGTAAGTGCTAACGGTGCTGCTATTGACTTAGCGGCGGCCGTTAAGGTACCTTCTAGTTATTTTCCGAACTGTCTTTTGACGAGCAGTTCTTTTTTCAGCACCTGCCAAAGGATCCGATGGCAGCAGCCGCTATGAGGACAAGGGAGGACAGGGGTGAGGGGTCGAGTCGGCAGGGCGGAGCTGCCAGTAGCGCTGGAGCAGAGTCGCCAGCGTTGCCGCAGACTCCCAAGACTCCAATGCAGGGGGCCAGTACTAAGCCAAGAATGATGACAATTCCCAAGGTAAGTTTCCTGTTTATTGCTGGCCGCTAAGGTATTAACGGTGGCCGGTAGCAGAAGATGCTGAAGGGCAAGGAGCGGGACACCGGGGACAAAGATAACAAGGACGATGAAGGGAGCGATGAGGAGGTAGCGGTTCCCACGTTGTTTAATGACTGGGAGCTGAAGAGATTGCTGCGTGGACGCTTGCCCTTGTCAGTTCTCGACACTGGAGCGGGCGCAGGGGAACTTGTCGGTCGAAGGAAGGAGAGGAAACTGGTGGCTCCTGCGGCAAGGGCTGCCTTCCGTGAGAGGGTGGGGGCGGTAAGTGTGTTTATCGTCTTGAATATTGTCTTTGGCTTAGCGTCTCGGCCGGTAGTGCGATGGCTGCTGGGCCCTTAACGACCCAGAAGGCTGCTGGTACCCGACCAGCAACCTGCCTTGCTACCGTTGTAACAAGGTCAGCAAAGGTTGTTCAGTATGGGGGAAGTTGCTAAGGGGTCGCCACGGGGGCCACAAGGGGAAGAAGGCAGAGGGGGCCGCTTTGGTACGGGCGGCGAGGCGATACTTGGAGGGGCAGCGAGAGATAGCGGCGGGTGGCAGGGAGCCTGCCATTAAGAAGGCAACGCTCCTCCTGCCAACAAGACAAGAGGGGACGGTAGCAGAGGGAACTGGCAAGACGAAAGGCCCAGTAAGGACTGTTGGCATCAGAAGCCAGT
Organism: Termitomyces sp. MG145; assembly: GCA_003313055.1. NCBI lineage: Eukaryota > Fungi > Basidiomycota > Agaricomycetes > Agaricales > Lyophyllaceae > Termitomyces > Termitomyces sp. MG145. The sequence goes on along the minus strand of QGOB01001250.1, from coordinate 11,950 downwards.
CTGTAGTGGAGTCGAGCGACGAAGAAGTACCAACGCCGGCGAGGAGCTCCAAACGGCGCCGTTTGGAGTCTGACGAGGAGAGTCCGGTCAAAGAAGTTTGTGAGGTGACCCCCCTCGAGGCGAGAGTGGCAGTAATGGAGGCCGAACCGGTAGCAGAGCCGGTAGAACTGGAGATGCCAGAAGTGGAGATGGGCAACGAGACGGGCAAAGTGGAAGCCAAGGACTTGGTAAGTTTGTTGTTCCTTAACGGCGGACCGGTAATGCTAACAAAGTTCGCTTAGGTGGAGAGGTTCGGGGCCCCTCCTCAACCGACTATCGACGAGGAGGAGATTGAATGGCTAGGGGAGGACCTACTGGTCCCTTTCCCGTTCGATCCCAGAGGTGACCTAGAACGGTATCGGGCAAGGGCGGCAGAGGTCGGGCGATTGATGGGGAGGGAGATGCAGGCGGCAGAGGACGATTTGCGAGCGGCGCGAGCTCGCTACTGGCTGCTGGAGAGGGCGCGCAGCGCACTGGCGCGCTATCAAGACAATTGCGACACCTTCATCGGATGGCAGGCAGAAGCAGGGGTGATGGAGGAGCACTGGGGGAAGTCAGGAGATGGAGAGCTGCCTTCAGACGACGATCTCCCTGCGCCCTAGAAAAAAAAACATTTTTCTTTTTTAGTTTTGTCATATTGCTTTTTTTTGGAGACTGGCCCCCTTAAGGGGTCTTTTTAAATAAACGGTTTTCTTGGAGTATGGGTCGACCGGTAAGAATAGCGGTCGGAGGAAAGGGAAGTGCCAGATGGAGAAGACAAGTCAAATGGATAGAGAAAGGTCAAAGCGGAAGGAATTAAACGGTTAAAATAAGATAAACGCTCAGTAAATCATCATGGCGCTTGCGCAAGGTCGCTTAACGACTGCGTCTTAACGAAAGGCAGAGTGAAAAATCGAAGCGAAAGAACCAAAAGAAAGACAAAGGAAAAAGATAAACGCTCAGTTGGTCATCATGGCGCTTGCGCAACGTCACTTAACGACTGCGTTTTAACGAAAGGTGAATGGGGAGCAGTGGTGACAAGTTAAAAAGAATAAGTAGAGGGCTTAACAGTTGTGCGTGTATGTCGGAAAGCGTAGGTAGAAAGAAAGTCTATGATGGATAGAAACGGAGTAAGTAAAGGTGAAACAATAGAAACAAAACAATAGAAATAAGGCTTATCAAGAGCCGTTAAGGTTTTCGGGGAGTTTAATGGTGAGTGGGGTGTATAGTGGAAATGATGTTTTCTAATCTTCTTCGGCGGAGTTGTCTAATGATTCGTCGGGATTAAGGGGGTCTTCGTCATCGAGTAAGTCAGTTTCTTCTAGTATTCTTAAACGGTTGGTATCGATGTCGAAGGCATGGCTGGGGAGAGGGAGGTGTTTGCGGGCAAAATAGGGGACTAGGCGAAAGGCGGCTACCGGTCGGTGGAGTACGGATCCATCTAATTCGCAGAGAATGTAAGCGCCTCCACGGTTACGTGAGATTACCACTAGCGGTCCTAAGTATCGAGGTCGCATCTTCTTGTTATGGGTGACTTCAATGCATGTATTCCTCATCAATACTAGGTCTCCTTGCTTGAAGTCGTAGTCTTGAATGGTAGCGGTGTGCTCTTGTTCGAAACGGAGAGCCGCTAGCCGGCGGGCAGTAAGGACGGTATCATGTAAACAGTCGAGATCGGCTTGTCTGCGTTGGAGGTCGATGGCGCGTCGGGCGATGAGGTCGGTAGTCGTTAACAGGGAATCGGGAGGTGGCTGGAGGTAGGTCGCTTTGATGATGTCGGCGGGGAATAGGGGATGAGTACCGGTAGCGGCGTAGTAAGGGGAGCAACCCATGCGGTGGCGGATGGTAACGCGCTCTGACCAGAAGACAGAGTAAGCGGCTGAGCTCCACTTGGACTGGTCTCCGTTAACGGCTTTGAAGAGGGCTTGTCAAACGTCAAAGTGAGGTTGTTCGGCAATACCGTTAGCGCGTTTGTTGTAACCAGATATGCGAATGTGGTTGATGTGGTACTTCTTGGCAAGGTAAGCGACAGCTTTAATGATGGGGGGACCGTTGTCGGTAACAATTTTGTTAAGGGCACCCCAGCAGCAGATGATGTCCTCGAAGAGCCACTTAGCGATAGCATCGGCATTTTTGCGAGCAAGCATGCGGAATTTGGGATAGTTGATTAGCGAACATCGTCCTTGGATGATATACTTGAACTTGTTCGAAGGCGGCATGAACATGGTGTCGATATAGATTTTGCTGAATAAGGTGGTGGGGGTAGCGATGGTAGGCGGTATGAGGACTTTGGTCGTCTGGTGGACTTGGCAAATGTGGCATGAACGAAGATACCAAACGATATCGGCCACTACCTGTGGCCACCAAAAGCGCTCTAGCAGGGCGGCTCTCGTAGCAAACAGACCGCGATGTCCAAGGTCGTCATGCATAGCGTGCAGAATGCGAAGTCGTGAGTCAGCCACTATGAAGAGCTTGTGCTCACCGTTACGATTGCGTTGCCAAAGCTTGCCGTTAGCGAGGAAGAAGCCGCTAGCGTAGCGAAGGAAAGTAGCGAGGGCCTTGTCGTTAAGGTCTGGCGGTCGCTTGAAGTCGGTAAGCCACTGCCGGATGAGTTGAACTCTTTTGTCGCCGGCAAGGGCCTTGGGTGAGTGAGGGACGTTGTCGTAGGAAAGGGGGTTGGTAACAGGTGGAATCAAAACTTCGGTAAGGGGAACGGTATCGTTAACGAATGTTGTTAGAGTCGGACAGTAATGGGCGAGTGGGGGTAAACGAGGGATGGTAGAGGCGGAGCGGGCAAGGGCGGTCGGTAACTGAACATGGTGCATGAATCCGTGCATACGATCGATCCAATCTTCGAAGATGTCATTGTCGGTATCATCTGGGGGAGGGTCGGTAGGCTGTAATGGTCGTCGCAAAAGTCCGTCGGGTCCGTGAAAGGTTCCTTTAACGTGTACGAGCTCGAAGTGGAACATAAGGATAGCCATTATCCAGCGGTTCATACTAGCTGAAGGCTGAATGTCAGGGTTCTGTAGCATACCTTTAATGTAACGGGCATCAACTTCGATGATAAGGTTCCTAACGCCTAGGAGGTACATGCGTAGCGCCTGCAGGGCTCGGTACAAACCATAAAGCTCGAGCTTGGGCTGACTGAAGCGGGCTTCACGTTTGTTAAGGGTGATGGAACCGAAGCGGTTATAGCGACGTTGCTTGCGATTGTCAGTAGTACACTGGCAGAGGTAGAAACCGACCGCTATGTAGGAAGTGTTGACCGCTAAGATCACGGGATCGTCGGATTCGTAGTCAATGGGAACAAGGGGTTTAGCGTTGTGTAAGGCTTTGACGAGATCTTTCTGGGCGTTAAGCTGGTTGGGTCCAAATTCAAAGGGAACGCCAGTACGGGTGAGCTTCGTTAGGTGATGAGCGCGATGGACGAAGTTCTTAACGAACATCCGGAGGACTCCAACGGTACCTAGGAAGGCGTGGACTTCGGTTAGCGACTGGCAAGGGCCCCAGCGGTCCAATAGCACTAAACGGTTCTCGTCAGGAACTCGGCCGGTAGGAGTGCAAACGTGGCTGAGGATTTTAAAGGTTGGCATGCAAAGGACTAGCTTGTGACCAGAGAAAGTGCCACCACAATACTTCATGCGCTGAAGGACACGGTTCAGGAGCTCAAAGAACTCCCAAAGCGCTAAACGGATGTTGGGATTGTCGGGATGCTCAGCAGGTGTGCCGTTAACGAGTTTCCAGTCCTTCGGGTCAAAGGCTACCTCATTCGGAGTCTTCCCAAGCGAATGTGTTTTGTTGCTTAGCGACAAGGTCCACGAGTACGTTAAGCTCATCTTGGGTAAGAAAGCCGGTATCGTGTTCCTTAACAAAAGTCGCTTTGCGGTCGTTGGTAAAGCGGGGAGTCGGTAAGAAAGAAAGGGGATTAGGATCGAGCTTGGGTATGTTTGCTAAGGGGTCGCCAAGGATATGTCGTTCGATTCGGAAGTCTTCGCTAACATGGCTAGCGATGGGCTTGGTTTTCAACGCGACAGGCTTATATTTCTTTTTGACTTGGACTCCTTTGCATTTTGGCTCGGCGGCGGTGTAAACGGCTGGGAATGGGACGTTAACGTAAACAGGGGCTGAGAGGGTATCGAGCATTCCAGATGCTTGGCCAAGAATAGAGGGATCGGAGAGACTAGTGGAAACAAAATAAGAGCGCGGCAGGATAACGGTCTTGGAAAGGTTGCTAGCGGTCGCATACAGATAAGCAAGAGAGAGATTGTCGGAAACTGTTTTTGGGTTTTCTAGTATTTCGGAATCGAGCGGGGTATGCAATTGCACTATAGCGGAGTGCTTTTGGTGGTCATAGTCAAGGACGACCGCTAGGTCTTCCTCAGAGTTGCTAACCATGGGGGTGGTGGCGAAAGCAATGGGGTGGTCTGGCGCTATACTTAGGCTGAACCCTTTGTTGCTTGTGCTGACCGCGGGGAAACGTAGGGATGGTGCGACGAAGGCCGGTATTAGGGTCGGTTATTGTTATTGTGGTTTCCGTTTCGCTAAGTGTATCGACGGTACTTTTGGTAAGGACATCGAAGGGGCATCCGAGCAGGATATCATAAGCGGGCAAGCGGAGGACATGGATCTGAAGGTACAGGGTGATACTGCCAACAGTGCAAGGGACGTTACGAGCTAGACCGAGGGACTTGTCCATAGTACTGTTAGCACTCTGCATGTTCAGAATGATGCTGGGGTCGTAGGAGATACCGAGATAGTTAGCGACTTCAGCAGACATGGAGATGATCTGGGAGCCGCTATCCACTATACTTTCGATTTCCTCGCGGTTATCGACCAAGAGCATGATGGACCGGATTGACTGGGATTCCTGAGCGACCGTTAACGTAACCGGCTCCTCACCAGGCAGTAGTGACTTGATGTACGCTTCCACTGGGTTGATTGAGGTGACTTGGGCTCTAGCGGCGTCGGTAAGAGGAGGGTTGGCAGCGGAGGTGTCATTCAGGGAAAAGAAGGGCAGAGCGTCGTCAACAATATCGGTGGACTCTTGGAAGGCAGTGACGTTAGGAGGCGCGGTCCGTTTAGGAGTAACGGCGTTTCTGAACTGGTTCCGGATGTCGTTAGAGAGGGAGCAGAGTTTGCCGACAGAGACGGTAAGCTTGGTCTGCAGAACCCGGTCAAATACCTGCTTGGACTGTTTGATATCATAGATGGGGGCCGTACTCCGGTAAGCAGCATCAGGCCATTTGTCAGGAGCGCCAAAGTTTCAATTAGTCAGAGGCTGGTAGCGAGACAAGATACTGGAATAGGGGTGGACTGAGGGATCGACTGTGGGAACGTGGTTAACAACTGGCAGCTCAGGGACTTTAGCGGTACCGGTAGCGGAGGCAGAGGCAGGACGTTCGTTAGCGACAGGGGGACTGGTGGGAGAACTGGTAGTGGCAGAGTCATTAGCGGCTTTAGGGGGAACCGGTTGATATCCCTTAGCACGAGGGATCTCGATACCGTCAAAGACTTCCGCTGGGTGGTGAAGAGCGTAGAGTTCCCGTTCTAAGGCAGCGACGCGTTCTTCCCTGGATAACGTTCCTGGGCTAGCGGTTGCTGGTTGCAAGACTTCGTGAATAAACATCTGGGACATGCCTTGGAGTTGTTCCGCGTCAGGGTTAGCATTAGCGCTGAGTCGGCCGGTAAGAATCTGATTGGGGTTGAGCCGGTGCCATTCGTTGACGCGTTCCATATAGAGCTGTTTGCCGACGTAATGGGGGATCATAGCGCCAGACGGTAGGACAACCTTGCCTTTGTGGTTCCGATGGATTTTGCCTTGACTGATGAAGCTTTTGAGCTTAACACAATTGCCTCATACCATTGTGTGACCGGTTTTGCCGCAGAAGTGGCAACTGTCGCTAAGAGGTCGAGAGGCGCGGGGCTGAGAGCTGTTACTGGCAGCCAATGCAGCCATCTTTTCCTCCATACGTGCGAGAGCGTTAACGATAGCGGCGGCGGCGATGTCGAGAGGTTCCTTTTTAATGATAGTGGTTGGTACGGGGGCGGGGGTGTTAACAGAGGGAGTCTTAGCGTTAGCGGTCGTCGGTTTCTTCGAAGTTGTGGTGGTATTGGTACCCTTCAGAACCCATTTGGCAGCTTCAAAGACTTGTTCTACCTCATAGGGGTCCTCCGGGTGATGGTCGGGAAGGGTGATTTCTAAACGGCGGACAAGTTTGGACCATAGCGAAGTCGGTATGCCTTGCTGGAACAGACGGCATTCCTCGTTCCGGTAGATCTTGCTTTTAGCCAGGAGCCAACGCGCCAGGCGCTGGAAGTCCCTATAGTAGTCCGAGAAGTGTCCAAGAGTAGAGATACCGGTCGAGAAAGTCTGGTTTACAAGTCGCTCGAGATCCTGAAGAGTGTAACGGGCAGATTCCTCAGCGCCAGGATATAAACGAAAGACTGCTACTTTCCACTCGGCATAGGTATGGTCGCTAAACTCTGGCAAGCCAAGCCAGGTCTCTGCAGTGTCATACGATACATACCGAGCGGCATATTCCTTTTTCTGGTTATCGTCGTTAACGGCGCAGTCCGCTAAGAGATATTCGAGCTCGCGGAAATACTGGGCAAGCTCTCGGGGGCAACTCTCATCCCATTTAGGTGCAGTAGAGTCGTTATGAGGGGGCATATGGCGGGAAAGACGGGCGTCACCCATGGCAGTAGGGTTAATGGGTGTCGGTAAGGGCGTAGAGGATTGAACTGGGGAATAAGGGTCTGGGGATAGCGGTGGTAGTGGTGCGTCGAGGAAGTTGTTGATGTGATGGCCGGGGAAGTTCTCTAAGAGTTTGGTAACGTCGAGAAGTTCCCTAGTGGTAGTGAGTTCCTCTTTGAGGTTACGAGGCGGAGGCGTTAAAGGTGATAACGGCAATGGAGGGGGAATGTCAAAAGGAATAACTGGTAGTGTGGATTCGAGACGTAAACGGTTTTTAGCCTGGAGGCGAGTTTCCGGTGGAATTTTGCTATAGAACCCCTTGCAGTGGGCTCCAAAATGATGCGCTGACTTGCCGCCTAGCTGCCGTGCAGGAAACAACCAACAAGACCAGCTAGATAGGGATAGCTAGCAAGTAGTAGCGTTACGTGTGTATGAGAGGAGTCAAGCAAAGTCCCAGAAACCTGGTAAGGAGATGAGAGGTCGGAGTCGGTAAGGGAGTGTGAGGGAGCGGTAATAGATAATGGTGCGGCCGCTAGTGTCTGCGCCGAACCGTCGCTAAGGGAGAAATCTGTCAAAGACCCAAAAGGTCATTAAGGAATAGCGGAAGAGTTAACGGAAATATATGAGCCGCTAGCCATAAGCGCTAGCGTTTAACGAAGGTGAAACAAGGGCACCCGTATGGTGCTTAACGAAAGCGAAGCGAGGGCGCCCATATGGCGCTTAACAATGGTGACGAGTGCTAGTCCAACAATACTGTCAGGCTAAGCGCGAGGAGCAAAGTAGACTGGACTGGGTAATCCCAAATCAGCCGTTAACGAAGCAAGAGCATGAACGAGATCTTAAGCGTAGTCTGAAGGGGGGACTAGACTCTGGTATGATTCGATGATTTGTAGCTACTGACAGGGCAGTATTTATAGGTACGTAAGGTGATAGATAAAAGGGGAAACTGGTAATAGATAGTAAGCGTAGTGGTTGCATGTGATAATGTAGTAGTGCATGTCGGGAGTAGGGCGATAAAAGGGGAAACCGGTAAGAGATAGTAAGCATAGCGGATGCATGTGATAATGCATGTCAGGGGCCATAGGGAGAGAGGCCTGGACTGTCGCAAGGTCGGCTGGGTCGTTAAGGGATAGGTCGGTAACGGTCGGTGTCGTTAGCGGTCGGTCGTTAGCGGTCACGTGCTGAGGGCACGTGCTTGGTTCGACTTGTCGGTGTCGGGCAGCCAGCGCTGACCGGGGCATATCAACGGCCCCCATGTATGACATCAAACAGTCCAAGCAGGTATTTGACCGGGTACTCCAGACCAAGCTTACCATCTCTGTCAGCGAACTCTGCTCCCTCTCTAACGACATCTGGAACCAGTTCAGAAACGCCGTTACTCCTAAACGGACTGCGCCTCCTAATGTCACTGCCTTCCAAGAGTCTACCAATATTGTTGACGATGCTCTGCCCTCATTTCCCCTTAACAACACTCCCGCTACCAACTCTCCTCTTACCGATGCCGCTAGAGCCCAAGTCACTTCAATAGACCCGGTTGAAGCATATATCAAGTCGCTACCGCCTGGTGAGGAGCTGGTTACGTTAACGGTCGCTCAGGAATCACAGGCAATCTGGTCCATCATGCTTTTGGTCAATAGGCAAAATCATCCTCCAGCAGCTTTCTATCCCACGACCTCACCCAGTCCACCTCCATCACCCCGACCTCGGCCTGCCAAGCAATGTAGGCATTGCAGTTGTCCCTGGTACCGCTCGAGGGCCCCCTCGGCCCTGGTCAGCATGCTGTACCGCGCCCATGCCACTTGCAAGTCATTCTCAGCTGCCATTATCTCCCTGCTCATCAACCGGCAAATCTCCGCCGCTCACGCCTTGTACTTTTCCAGGTCCCCCCAAGGATCAAACAGCAGAGGGGCTGGCAAGTCCTCATCGAGCCAGGAAATCTCCTCCTCCTCCACGGTTGCACGAGGAGGGCTGAAGTCGACCGGCTACCAATGAAGCCGTTAGCATTAACAACGTGCTACAAGGGCAAAGACACTTACCGCTCTCTTTACCTCAGAGGACGCGACTGGAACCCCAGTTGCGTCCTCCATCTCTACCTTGGGCGTCTCCATTTCTACCAGCCTATCGTTAAGGCAGAACAACCGTTAATGGCATAGCAAAGCAGGAACAATATCTTACCGGCTCCCACTAGGCCCCGCTACTGGCCCAGTCTCCTCTGCGACCTCACCACCACCCAGGCTCCTCTCAATGGCCTTCGCCACCGCTGCCCTCTCCTTGGGGGGAGTCACTGCACGAACCCCTCTGACCAAACCTTCCTCGTCCAACTCCACCCGGCACCGTTTAGATGCCTTAGCAGGCACCGGAGTTTTGTCCTCGTCGCTGGACTCCACTACCAATTGGCTCCTTACTGGCCTTTTCCCCTTGTCCTTGTCCTCCCCATCACCGGCCCCCTCCTGGCACGTCAGTAAACTTAACGACGTCTTCTTCACTGCTATGGCCTTACCAGCCGCGTTGAGCTCCCGCTGTCCTTCCAAGTATTTTCTTGCTGCCCGTACCAAAGCGGCCCCCTCTGCCTTCTTCCCCTTGTGATTGCCGCAATGACCTTGTAACGACTGCCCCCGCACCAAACAGCCCTTGCTTACCTCGTTACAACGGTAACAAGGCAAGTTACTGGTCAGGTACCAACAGCCCTCAGGGTTGTTAAGGGCTCAGCAGCCATCGCACTACTGCAAGAACCGTTAGCTAGTCGCCGCTAAGGGATAACAGAGTAATGCTTACCGCCCCGAGCAGCTCCCGGAACGCTGCTCTCACTGCAGGAGCCGCCAGTTTCCTCTCCTTCCTTTGCCCGACTACTTCTCCGGCACCGGCTCCCATGTCCAGCACTGTCGAGGGAAAGCGCCCACGCAGCAACTTCTTCAAGTCCTGGTCGTTAAACGACTCGGGGACCGCCACCTCCTCCTCGCTCCTGTTGTTGCTGACCACTGCCCTTTGCTTGCCCTTGCTCTTCTTCGATGGAGTCTGGACTAACCGTTAGCACATGGCCATTAATCCGAGGCAAGACTTACCGGCACCTTGTCATCCTCCTCGACCTCCATTGCTGCTTGCTCATTGCCTTTCGTTGCCTTCTGCTAGTAAAGACCGTTAGCTGCCTCACGACCATAACAACGCCATTAACCTCACCTTCGGGATTGTCATCATTCTAGGCCTCAACCCTGGCCCTTGAGTTGGAGTCTTTGGGGACTGTGGTAGCACTGGCGACTCCGCTCCGGCACTACTGGCAGCCCTGCTTTGCCGACTCAAGCCCTCCCCATGGTCCTCCCTCGTCCTTGTGCCAGCCAATGCCATCAGATCCTTGGGTAGGTGCTGAAAGAAAAACTGGTCATCAAAAGAGAGTTCTGTGAAAAGCTCAAAGATACCTTAACAACATCGCTAAGTTGTTTAGCAACACCGTTAGCACTTACTGTCATGGGCGCCTCTGCAACCTCCTCCACCTCCATCTCTCCCGCTGGCCGCTCACCCTTAACGCAAGCATTTGCCTACCGACAGAGACGTTAACAAATGGAAAGACTTACGAAATGTTGGTCAAAAGGCCTCATCCAGGCCTAGTGCCGGTATTGGGCATACAAGGCCCGGCACTCCTCCCCAACTGCCTCCTGCTCTGTCCACATGACACCACTGCCACCAGCCGACTCAAACCAATGCAGGTAGGTTGACAGTATCAATGTCACTGCCGACTGTGGGTTGGTCGTGAGGAGTACACGCCCCATCCCAAGCACCTTGGGTGCCTTCTCAAGAAACTCTTGTGCGGCCACAAATCGTGCAAAGGTCGTAGAATAGTTGAAGAAAGTGGGCGCCAACATGGTAATGCTGGAATGACGAAGTCCAAAGGACCGCTGGAATTTATTTATGGTTTTTCGGTATGGCGCACGGACCAAGACACCCCCCGCATGGACCACGCTTAACGATCATGAGACTTTGAGGATTTTCCTTTGACTGGGGACAGTCAGTTTTTCAGTCAAGGGGAGATGATACAACCCGGTCAGCGCTGGCTGCCCAACACCGACAAGTCGAACCAAGCATGTGACCTAAGCACATGACCGCTACCGACTGACCGCTAACGACACCGACCATTACCGACTTTTCCCTTAACGACCCATCCCACCTTCGACAATCCCGCCCCTCTCTATGGCCCCCGACTGGAGGCCATCGATCGATCATAACCGCGTTACTGATGACCCAACAATTGTAAACTTATTTTCATTAACAGTTTTCTCTTACAGTTTTCACTCTCAATCTACTTACAATTTTCTCATATCACTTACAATTTTCCTATTCAATAGTGGCTCCTGACGTGCATTATCACATGCGACCGCTACGCTTACTATCTCTTACCGGTTTCCCCTTTTATCAACTTACCTACCTATAAATACTGCCCTGTCAGTAGCTAAAGATCATTGAATCGTACCAGAGTCTAGTCCCCATTTCAGACTACACTTAAGATCTTGTTCATGCTCTCGCTTCCTTAACAGCTGATTTGAGTTTACCCAGTCCAGTCTCCTTCGGTCTCTGCACAAAGCTTAACGGTATCGTTAAACTTAGCACTCGTCGTCTTTGTCAAAGCGCCATACGGGCGCTCTCGCTTTGCCTTTGTTAAGCACCATACGGGTGCCCTCGGTTCGCCTTCATTAATGCTAGCACTTACGGCTAGCGACTCGTATATTTCCGTTAACTCTTCCTAAATTCCTTAACGACCTTCTGGGTCTCTGCAGATCTCTCCACCCGCTGCGATTCGGTAGCAACACTAGCAGTCTCACCATTATCTCTTACCGCTCTCTCCCTCTTCCTTACCAACTCCGACTTCACAACTCCTTACCAAGTTTCTGGGACTTTGCTTGACTCCTCTCACACACACGTAACGCTACTACTTGCTAGCTATCCCTATCTAGTTGGTCTTGCTGGTTGTTTCCTGCACGGCAGCTAGGCAGCAAGTCAGCGCATCAGCGCATCCAGAGATTGATGAGAGTTTCCTCCACTTCTGCTATGGTGTCGTAGACACTGAATTTGCTGGAGAACTCCTGGACAAAGGCCTGCCAGTTGGAAAGGACGGGGTTGGTGGAGTTGTACTGGAGTAGGGTGGTGTAATGATCGTAGGCAATGCCCTGGAGGTACAAAGCTGCAAATGCGACCCTGGAGTTCTCAAGCTGGAAGGTGACTGGTTTTGCCTTAGGTGAAGGGTTC
>QGOB01001249.1:0-13458 GCA_003313055.1 Termitomyces sp. MG145 | reverse complement strand
ACTTGTGAAATGAATGTTTCTTATGTCAACTGCTATAAATAATCAGCACTTCATTCCAGCTCTGACCTCCAAGAGGTGTCAGATCGGGCGAATGTGGACATTGAATCTGGTTCTGCATTAGGCAACGGAACTTTCCGGTTGACATCGGCTGATGGCGGCACAACGTTTTTACTCATCTAAATTAAAAGTCCGACTCAAATACGATGAGTCTCGATAAATACAGTAATATCAGACAAACACTTCAAATAATTCACAGTATTTAGCACAATACATCATTTCTCATGAGTTTTGAGATATATATGAATGGTTTATAGCTATTATCTGACATGATATATAAAAGATTCACAATAATTAGTAAAATATATCATTTTCCTGGATTTTTGTTGAAGATGTAGACCCCTGAGGACCAGGCAAGGATATATTTGTGAGCTTAGGATGTGTAGGCTGCCTTTCCAGATATCGAGGTCAATGAGGAGAGTCACCATGAGAATCATGAATTTGGGGAAGATTTTGTGAACGATGCATATCAGGTGCATTTGCTCTGAATATAGAATATCCAACAAGTTCATCAGGGATCCCAAGCCTTGTCTCCTCCTCATGAGTGATGCAGATCTTGTTAGAAAAACTCTCAACCTCAGCAGGAGCATAAGCTGATTTCCAAGATGGGTGTCTCTCCTGGAGATGACGTTGTATATTATATTTCCAGTGTACTTCTGAGCAGAATTTGCATGCAATAGGGATATTTGTACAGGGCTTCTGTTTTGATACCTTTGATGCTGAACTGATTCTAAATTCATAAGCATGAGTACAACTTGACACTGCCTTTCCACTACTAATGCTTAAGTGACAAGCACCATTGATACTGGATTGGCCACAGAATCCACAGGGATACTCAGTAGAGACCTTATAGAAGGTTCATCAGGTTTACATTGTCTAATGATATAAATACACACCATTTCTCCTCCAAAATCCTGGACATTTCTTAATCTTCGAAGAATATGACCACCCATGTGATTTTGACGATCAGCTCCAGAAACTTGATAATGACATATATTACAAGGCTTTGGAGCATTTGCAAATGAAGGTGCTATAATAGCATTAGTTGAGTGATTGATTATTGTATCATCTAAAGTTACTAAGATGTGTGATATCTGTGAGATATGCAATTAAAAATACTTACTGATCATTGCTTTATAGGGAAATTCACCATCACAAACTGACCCAAAAAGTGGTATCTTTGATGATATATCATCATTGTTTTGTACAAGTTGATGAAGTTGTGATTCAATATTGAGTAAGTCTGTCTCTGTAATGATCCATGTCTTTTCCATTGTGTTTGGCACTACATTAGATGGTAGACTGAGTGTATTTGTTAGAATTGATGCATATTATGTGTCAAGCAAGGGATAAGCAAGACATCCATTGACAGATATACTGAGATGATGAAGACAAGTGATGGTTATCTCCCATCTTCAAAGATGGAAACTCTGATGAAGCATGTTCACAAAGCCCAGCAATCTCATCTGTGGCAGGCAAGTAACATAGTTGATTGTCACATGCAATCTCATCCATTGAAAGTGTTATTCCAACAGTTTGATGTACTGGCTGTACATCCTCAAACATAGTCTTAATATTTGCAAGAATATCAGATATCTTAATATCTCCAACTGTAATGCGCAGGCTAAATTTTTTATGGTGTTCAAAAAGAGAGAAAGAAATGCAAAAGGAGATTTGTGAAGAGCATATAGAGCTGCACCACCACCAAGTTCATAAATAGCTATAGCAAGCTTTATTTCAAGATCAGAGTAGTTCTGAGGATGATAATCCCCATTGAGAGCCATTTCTGTCCTCTCTAGAAGCTTTTCTATGCTCCAATTACGATGTTTTGCATTTTTAAAAATACAGTGAAGTGCAGGCACATCATAAGTGCCAATGAGATTAAGAAGGTTTTTCCATGTCTCTTGGTGAGTGTGAAGACATTTGAGATCTCGAGAAGCATTAAGCCACTGCAATAAATCTATAAATACATATGATATTATTAGAATAAATAACATACTTTGAGTTTTACATCCTAAAGCTCTTGTTGAACCTCTACCAGCTTATGCCTAAGTTGCATGTTACTCATAGCTGCATAATGAAGTTTTTTGGAGGATTCCTTTATGGAATTTTCAATACCTGCAATCAATGATTGTGATGTCTGGCATGGAAGGCATGGAAGTGACATATTGGATGAGACACCAGCACAGAGAATTGAACAAACATAGATTATGGATGTTTTAGAATCCACTTGAATGAGGTCATAACCTGGTGTGACATGTGATGCAGGATCATGCATTGAAAAGGGATAAGTCACATAAGGTGCACTAAGTTCCCAATAATAAGAAATGCCTGGACATGGTGAAGGAAAGGAAGCAGTCTGTCCTTAGTGTGGAACAGGTGAATGGGTGTTAATTTGTTTGAGAACACAGTCTGATTAAAAGAAATCACAATATTACATGAGGTATAATGGAATTCAGACCTGCTATTGTAACTCACCTGCAAATGTAGCTTTACATTTTTGACTCCTTTGATGGCTTTGGAGAGAAGAGGTGGTAAAACTGTCTTTACCATGTTTGATATACTCAAGACACCTAGGACAGAGGACTAGTCTATTTCCATCAGAGTCAACCTTATCACAATGTAAAGATTGAGGCAATAAAAGGCCATGTAAGCAAGAACAGCTAGAACTCTGTACAGAATCAGAGGACACAGAATCAGTGGACAATAATGATTGCATAGTGCAGTGGATTAGAGCAGTCAGATACCCAGATGACCAGTAGTTTTGTCCTCTCAGAGTGAAGAATGTATGGATGCAGGCAGTGGAGAGTGTATTATAAATGCAGGATTAGCACATTGCATCTGCATGGCCTTGTATTATTAAGCTCAAATGCCGTTGCCTTGCCGAACTTGCCGGAATGTCAAAACATGTCATAACAATTTCCTTATATTGGGGGAGGAGGGTACGTCATAGCAACCATGTCCAGATTCACCCGATCTGACACCTCTTGAGCCTGAGGCTAGCTGAGGTTTGGTCGCTACATGGCACATTACACAGGGACAGATCAAAGGTACGTTGCAGCAGCCGATATACAAGTTTTGACTGTCCCGCTGTTTTCTCGCAAGA
Source organism: Termitomyces sp. MG145 (assembly GCA_003313055.1). Classification (NCBI taxonomy): domain Eukaryota; kingdom Fungi; phylum Basidiomycota; class Agaricomycetes; order Agaricales; family Lyophyllaceae; genus Termitomyces; species Termitomyces sp. MG145. Next base: position 10,295 of record QGOB01001249.1, on the reverse strand, counting down.
CTGAAGTTTTTTTTCCCATTCAGGCTTCAGTTAAAAGGGTCCGTGTGATGGAATGTAGCACTCGCGTGACTCTGTCACTCCCAATCTCTCACTAAAACTTACTAGTGAAAACTTACCTACATTTCATCATATGGTTCCATGGCTTTCTCTTTATCCCGATTCCTTCCAGTTGATATATAAACATCTATCAAGAAAGTAGTTAGAGGAGTTTTGCAATCTTAGGACTTACAACAGTTCTTACCGCGAGACTACTTAAGTGTGACTGTACTCTGCCTTATTTGGCAGCCTACCATTACATATTTTGAACTCTTACAAGTCTTAAAACTGTCGACTTGTGTACAGTGGATTCTCTTGGCCTGATCATCCATGGATATCCTAGTAGTGAGTCTTAAAATTCTAAAATGTCAACTAACTTCAAAAATAGTCATTACAACTTCTGCACAAGGGCAGCTGCAGGACGGCAGGTTCTTAGAACGGGAGAGAACGTGGGTGGCACCATTCGGGCCACCTTACTAAAAGCTCAGCGTGGAAGGGCATTGAGTACAGGGGCGTTGGACCCTTCCACTGCTCTGGCAGTGACTTTTGCAGCATCTGCCTTAGCAGATGAATTCAGTCTGGCTTCAGCTGACTCCTCCCTCACAGAGATATCGGAAAGTTTGTTTAGGACCTCTTCCAAGGAAACACAGATGGAAATAAAATTGGAAGGAGCTACTAGCAGTAGTGATACGTTGGACAGCTATAGTATTAGTCAAAATATACTGATTCCTGAGTCAGTAAAAGTAAGTTCCATTGGCCAGGAACAGGACTTGGATCCGGAAGACATCATGAGAGGGTTCGCCCAAAGCGAGGCGGGGCAAGAGGATTACTGCTCAGAAGGTTGAGATAACCCTATAGCAGGACAGGATCCATTGGAGAAACTTGTTGAGGATAGGCAGATAGTTAACGACCAGGAAGTACAACTGGTAGATGAGACACATACCTTAGGCACGGGAAAAGGCCCGGACCTAGGTAATTGGGGAAATGCAGGATTGACCGAAGAAGAAATGAATATTGAAGCTCAGCACTGCATCCTGGAAGAGTGTCAAGTCAATAAAGGACTGCCAGGGCAGAGGGAAATGGCACCGGCAGATTCAATCATGAGTAAGCAAATGGAAAAGGATGCAGGGCGGGAAAGTACTCGCCTGGAAAAGTTGCAGGCCCGTTTGCGCCAAAAGCAAATCCTGGACAAAGAAATTTGTGAGATACAGAAGGAGGTCTACAAAACTGAAAAAAATGAGAGACAGACTAGGAGAGCAGTATCTGAGCCCATCTCCAATGAACTTGAGGAAATGATAAGTAAGGTCACCAACAGGGCACAGAGGGTGACCAAGAATGAGAAGACGAAAACAGGGGTCAGAAAACTGAACCCTGCGAATCAGATTAACAAGGATAGTGCATTGGGTCATGCCTTTAAGAGGGTTAGAGAAGGGGTGTCTGATAGCTCAGAACCCGATTCATCATCATCTGAGTCATCATCATCTTCGTCTGAATCGTCGGAGGATGGTTGTGACTGGGCTTCTGAGAGCAAGAGTGATACTTTCCAATCTGTAGAAGGCATCAGTGATAGCAAAGAGTCCCTTTCATCGGAAGCAGAGAGTCGTCGCCCTCATTGAATTCAGCAGAGTGGGTTGAAAAGTAAGAAGAAGTCATCTAAGGGAAAGAAAAAGTCTAAGAGGGTGCAGAAGTCACTGATAAAACCTACTCCACCTTCTAAGTATAGCGGAGAACCTGATTTACAGGCCTTCCTCCAATTCATAACCCACTGCACATCCTACATAAAATATGGATTTGTTCAGAAGGAGTGTCAGGTTCTGGTGGTATCAGAGTTCTTGACAGGGCAAGCTTGGACCTTTTATTCGCGGAAAGTGTCAAGGGCCCCAGAGGATTGGACCATGGAACAGTTTTTCAAGGGACTGTTTAACAATTGTTTTCCCATTAATTATTGGAATAAACAGTGGAACAAGTTACAACACTTACAGCAAGGTAAATTAAGTGTGAGGGACTATGTGGGGGAGCTGCAGGAGCTCTTCACCATAGTGGGGTCCACCAACCAGAAGGAAAAGGTGGTGAAACTGTTCAACGGGTTCTGCCCTTCCATTCAATGCAAATTATACCATATGGGATTGAACCCAGAAACATCAAAATGGAAAAAGGTGGTACTGAAGGCTGAGTTTGTAGAGATGGCAGAATCGGTGGAATTGGAATTTGAGGACCACAATTTTGCAAGCTCAACTCAGCGCAACTCTTGCTTAGAACGTACAATTCCTGGTAAGACATATACAGGGCAAAAGAAACATAATGGAAATCACTCACCCTATAAGAGGATGAAGAGCCGATCACCCTCCAGCTTTGGAAGAAAGACTAACTCATTGCCAGCATACTCATCCAAGTCGGGGACATCATGAAGGGTGGATCGGAATCCTATAGTCAGGGATCACCTTAAAAATGAGGGACATCAATCTAAAACCCAGGACGAGCATAAGCACTTGACAAAGACAGAAGAAGCAATCTACCAGGCACAGGGACAATGTTTTAATTGTGGAGAAACAGGACATTTCTCTTGTAATTGCCCCAAATCAAAGGTAGTCTTGTTGTTGCAACCTGGGAAAGCCCCGGGGTTGAAATCTTATAGCATGAAGTTAAACTTGAGAGAGGCTGAACAGCTTCAGGAAGAGGCACTTGAGAATACAACAGAGACTATGCATGTTGGAGCAGTGAGACTGCTGTCAGTTGTGGAGGAAGTTGAGGATAACACACTGGAGCTATGGGACAATTCAGAAACAAGTTCAGCTTGGCTGGATGATGACTTCTATGATGAATTTTTAGGCTGTTCCTGTTCAGCCGGGTCCAGTAGCAGCAGCATAGATTCATTGGAAAATGGTTCTTCTTAGGTGATGTGTTCTGACCGTGGGGGAACACTGCATTTCCTAGAGACCATGGAGCAAGATGGTTATGGGTCTAATTATGATGAAGAGGTCATTTTGTCTCGGGATCGTGATTGGAGCAGTGAGGGCTATGATTTCATGGTTCACGGGCCAGAAGAGAAAGTAGACTTGGTGTTGCAGGAGGAAAAATGGCTAGGTAGACCAAATGTGTTAGGAAGTGCCCTAGAAAGGAAGGTGGAATACCTGCTGGAACTATTGCAACCATACCCTGGGGACCCTGCAAATGTCCTCCAATACAAGGGAGCAAGATTCCACGCTACCCAGGTAGTGGAGGATGACTTGCATGTCTGGGATTTTGTCTGAGAAACAGAGGTGGTGGTACCTGTGGAATGGATTATGCAATGATTCTTTGAAATAGGTACTTGGTATGCACTGGAACAAAGCATAGCCACAGAAGTGCCACTTACAAGGAGTTCGTGGTATCAGACAACAATTGCATCAGACACCTGGGCCTGGAATGCCCATCAGGTGCTTGAACTTGGAGCACCGTACCTCCCATATGAAGATGAGTTTGAAGTGTGCCCGCGCCATAGGTTTGAATTCTCAGAAAGGGAACCTGGTTGGTGGTCAGTGGTGGACTATAAGATATGATTTATCACTCATATCCCTGGGGAGTATCTCAAAAATCCACGGTTTGACATTTGCAACTGGTATTCACAAAAGGTAAAGAGATACTACGCATCATATGGATTGCTGGCACCAGGTGAGGATCTAGAAGGGGATTCAGACAGAGAGAATCATGATGAATGGCAGCTCTCAGACATCACACACTGGGAAAATGAGTTGGAAGGGCCTAATTCCTGGGATGACAACAGGGAAGAAGGGCCCGATCCAGGTACAACATGGGATCTGAAGGAATTGGAACTTTATGGACAACAAGTAGAAAGGAATACATACCCAGCAATTCAACAAAACAATGCCTGGATACACAAAATCAACAGATTTGTACCTAAGCCTCTGGTAATCGTTGTTAAACTAGATGGACATCCAGTTTGAGCCTTGGTGGATTCTGGATCCCTTGGTGATTTTGTGTCGACCACGAGTCTGGAACAATTGAAACTAGCATGGATAGAATTGAGTGAGCCCTTACCCATGCAACTGGCTGTGCAGAGTTCCTGATCAAAGATAAATTACGGTACCATGGCCTTGTTTCAGTACCAGAATATATCATCACAAAGATACTTTGATGTGATGAATCTGCAGGGTTATGATGTTATTCTTGGGACCCCATGGATCTATCAACATAAGGTCACCTTTGGGTTGAATCCTGCCCAAGTGGTGGTGGGATGTAATGATGCCATTCCCTTGGTTGAAGGGATGGGAGTATCTAGATTGGCCTCTCATGCAATTCAGACTTATGAAGATACTCTGGACCTGGTGCAACAGGAGTTGAGGGAGTATGCATCTCCATTGTGCAAGGCAGTGGGGGAAACTCCCCTACCCCCATTGAGGGCAATTAATCATGAGATCCCATTGATAAATGAAAATAAGATCTATTCATAGAGACCTTCCCATTGCCCTGAGGCTTTCAAGCCTCAATGGGATGCAAAGAGAGCAGCTTACATTAAGTCTAGCTGCTAGGAAGTAACTACTGCAGGGAATGCCGTGCCCATGATGTTTCTGAAGAAGCCTGGAAAAGTCAGTGAACCTCTGTGGTTATGGGTAGTGAGTGATTTGAGGGCTAAAAATGCAAATACACACAAGAAGTCTTCTCCTCTTCCAGACATGGATGGTATCTTGCATTGTGCTGCTCAAGGAAAGTATCAATCTATTATTGATGACCAGAATGCATATGAACAGATTCAAGTAAAGCTAGAACATGCATGCTGCACAGCAATGACCACCCCTGATAGTAATATAGTTAGCTATGTAGTGCAACAAGGAGATTGTAATGCTCCTGCTACATATCAGGCATTGATGAATTACCTTTTTGCAGCATATCTAGGAAGATTTATGGATGTCTATCTGGATGACATAGTCATCTACTTGGATACTCTAGAGAAGCATGTTGAACACATCAAAATTGTCCTTGATATATTAAAGAAGGAAAGTCTGTATCTTAGTGAGAGAAAGCTTCAATTTTTATGCTGAGAAATGAGGATCCTGGGCCGAGTGATGGATGAGAATGGGATCCAGATGGACCCAGATAAAGTTGATGCCTTAATGAGGTGGAAGGTCCCAACTAATTGGGATTTATTGAGGGGGTTTCTTGGAGCTGCAGGTTACCTGGTGGATGACATTGATCAGGTACAGATCCCTATGGGGATACTACATTCATTGACTGGGGATACAGTGCCTTTTTGGTGGGAATTTATACCAGAGGGCTTTTGAGGATGTAAAGCACCTGGCTTCAACCTGCAAGGACCATCATTGGAGGCTATTGGATTATGGACAGGAGGCTCCACCAATTAATATGATCACTGATGGCTGTGTTACCGGAATAGCAGGTGTGGTTAGTCAAGGCCAAGATTGGAGAACTGCTTCTGTTGCAGCATTTTTTTCAGCCAAACTCAATCCTGCTCAACAGAATTACCCTGTACATGAGATAGAGATGCTTGCGGGAATTGAAACAATGTTGAGGCACCATGACATACTACAGGGGGCTAAATTTAGATGGTACACAGACCATAAGGAATTAATACACCTGATTAATCAGCAAAACCTGTCTGGAAGGCAGGCATGGTGGATGGAAAAGATTGCTGAATTTGATTTTGAGGTCAATTATGTCCCAGGGACTGAGGACATTCTTTCTGATGCCTTGTCAGGTCTGTATTCTAATGAGCAACCAGGGACAGTTTGTTCTAGGAGTGAATACACGTACTTTGATGTGGTTGACAATGATGAATTGGGCCAACAGATGGTTTCTATGCCAGTTCTAGTGGGAATGGAGGGTGTAAATGCTGTGGCCAAACCATCAGATGTGTCAACTGTGGGAGTTACAGATGGACCTGTAAAGAAGAAGAGAGTATACCATCGCAAAGTGATGGAACCTGCTGAAACTGGTCAACCTGAGACTTCCAGTTTGCTGCACATATAGCACCACATTTTGTTCTCTGAAGCCCTAAGGAACAAAATGAAGGGGGGGAGAAAAGGGCCCATCTTCCGAATTGTTGACAAGGGAAGGACAGACTAAGAAAGGACTCACAATTAAACTGCCGGCTCAAAAGAAGTTGGTATTACCTGATAATGACAATCCATCAGGGCCAGGCTCAGGTGCTCTATCAGCCGAAAAGATTGAGAGTGCCCAGGATGAGACCATTGCACTGGCATCACAGAAACTGTTGGAGGAGTACAATAACTTAACCCCTTTGACATTGGAAGAGATGTTGAGCATGGGGAAAGACCCTATTGATATTGTGGCATCAGTAAAGGGGTGATATCAGGAAGATAAACTATTCGGAACTATCCTGGAAAACCCAAAAGGTAACGGAAGATCAGATCATTTACCAAAAAACTGAAGGGAAGAAAGTCTTGTGCCTTCCTGCCATATTAGTGAGAGGGCGTAGCATTTGTGAGATTGTGATTGCAGAGGCACACACATTATTGGCTCACTTAGGGGCAAGAAAGACCTTAGTTTACTTGCATGGTCAGGTATGGTGGAAGACAATGGCCAGGGATGTCAAGGAATACTGTGAGACATGTTCTACTTGCCAGAAGAATAAGCCATCCAATCAGAAGCCATATGGCCTGCTGCAACCACTGAAGGTCCCTACATTACCCTGGGAAGTTATAGGAATAGACTTTGTGGGACCCTTACCAGAATCTAAGGATAGGAATGGAAGTTATGACTCTATAACGGTTATTATTGATTTACTTACTTCCATGGTACATATTGTACCCAGTCAGACAAACTATACAGCTCGGCAAGTGGCTGAATTGGTATTTGCTGAGGTATATAAGCACCATGGACTGCCGCATGCCATTGTTAGTGACTGTGACTCATACTTCACCAGTACATTCTGGTTACACTTGCATGAATTGATTGGCACTCAACTACAGATGTCCTCAGCTTATCACCCACAGTCAGATGGGTCTACAGAGCGAGTTAATAGAACTATTGTACAGATGATCTGTCAATGTATAGGAAACAGACTAAAGGATTGGGTGTCAAAGATCCCTGCAATTGAATTTGCCATTAACTCTGCTAGGTCAGAAAGTACTGGATATGCCCCATTCTTTCTTAACTCAGGACGGATGCCATGGCCAATGATATGGAACAATTTTAGGTCAAATGAGTTCCCAGGCATGAGAGTCTTTGCACAAAGACTGAAATTGGCTTTGATGGCAGCCCACGACTGTATATTGGCAGCGAGGGTGAAGCAGACTCACAATGCCAATAGAAGGAGACAACTAGCTCCTTTCCAAAAGGGAGATATGGTATATGTGTCCATGAAGAACTTCACCTATCCAAAAGGATTTCCTAGGAAGCTCATTCTGAAGTATGAAGGACCATACAAGATCCTTGATGACTATGGTAATAACTCTTTTCAGGTGGCAGTGTCTATCAATATGAGACATCAAGGGATACATGACGTCTTTCACGCGGCATTGTTACAAATTCACAAGCCAAATGATGATCAACTTTTCCCGGGACGACTTGATGAACAGATCATTGATCCTGAAACCACTGAGTGGGTGGCTGAGCAGATTGTGGCGCACCATGGCATGAAAACAAATGCAATGTTTGAGGTTGTATGGAAAGCTGGGGATACCTCATGGATGACCTATGACAAGGTAAAGGAATTAAATCTATTAGTTCCTTACCTAGAACTTTTAGGGCTCGAAAAAATTGAAGAGTTGATCAAAAACGGAACCAGCAGACTGCCTCATGATGACCCGCAAATATTTTTAGGGTATGTGGCTGTTGCCAATGATAAAAGGGACAAGGAGCTCCACTTGGCCACCTATTGGTTGGCCCCCACTTCTCGGTCACCTTTTTCCTCTTCACCCTACTTCCCTCTCTCATACTCCTGGGCACTTCCCATCATGGGACCACTTACCTTGCATGGTAACTGGGACTCAGAGGGCGATGGCAATCGAAGGCCTCGTCATCATCCATTCATATCTATTGACCCCATCACCAGGATGGTCATACTTCGCGATCCCGAGAACCCACGTACCAACCTTCTGATCCACCCTTCCCAAATCCAGCTCTTTCTCGAGTTTGACCTTGAGGTGCGAGAAACAAGGGGCCAACCTCGCAGCCCCACTCCCTTGGGCTACCCAATTTTTGCTGAGATACTCAACCTCGCGCACCCGGAAACCGAATGTCAATATAGGTTATCGTACTACAACCTGGACCGGAAAGAATGGACCAAGGTGAATAAACCATTCCCGAAGGGATTCCTCCCCTCTACCTATGTCGATCCTCGCCTCGACCTACTCGTAACCCTCGGTTTCATTTCAAAACAGGGTAACGTTGATACTCAAACAGTGGAGGACGCAATCCATGCATGGCAGGCCCCGACTGGTCAACGTGTTCAGCGCACGAAACACTTCCATGCTCGACAATCTGGTGTAGGACAGGCAATTCCGTATGAATCCAAAAAACGCTTTTATTTGGATACCCGAGAAAGTTACAACTCCCAACCCGTGGCTAGTTCATCTAACGCCACCCCTTCCACCAGTGAACACTGAGACAAATGATGAAACACTGTCCCTCCTCCAGCCTACTATTCTGCGGCCCCCATCCATCCTTCTAGGGCCATCACAGCTCATGGCATTATGATTCGTTCCCCGGATCGCAAGGGAAAGGGTAAGGACCGCGAAAATGGGGAGGAGATGGAGGTCGATGCTACTGAAGTTCCCTTGCCCGGCGAAGACGATGCGGAGGGTGAGCTCGAGGACTATCCTGAGTCGCCTAAGGATACGTCCAACTAATCACCGATCGGCTGCGAGCTGGCGCCCCGTGCCGTTTCCAATCATCTCCTTATGTTATACACTTATACTCACATCCCCACTCTATCCACTGATAGAAAAGTCGTCTATTTCTGCCTATCCGACTTGGAGGGCATATGTAGCGCTCGCGTGACTCTGTCACTCCCGATCTCCCGCTAAAACTTACTAGTGAAAACTTACCTACATTTCGTCATATGGTTCCATGGCCTTCTCTTTATCCCGATTCCTTCCGGTTGGTATATAAACATCTATCGGTAAAGTAGTTAGGGGAGTTTTGCAATCTTAGGACTTACAACAGTTCTTACCGCGAGACTACTTAAGTGTGACCGTACTCTGCCTTATTTGGCGGCCTACCGTTACACGGAATCGTGACTCGTCTCTCACCTCCATCAGCTCAAGATGAATCGACTCATCGTCACGACTAATCCTACTCTCATTCGTCGACGCTGGTTTCCGACGATATCTATTAAAAGTATCTTATCTTACGCACCTATCATTACCTTACTTACAATTTTCAGTCTATTTTCGTACCGAACGACTTATTTTCCATCTTTACTTTCACCCGTAGCTAGGTATATACATCTTTACTTTCACCCGTAGCTAGGATATAAAAGGCATTTGTACACCATAGCTACTCAGAGAAATTCGAGCACTTTTCACAGTCTCTCGAGTGAACTCTACCAAATACCTTCCGTGTGAGTTAGCCATTGCATCACAGTCCGCCATGATTACAGACTGTCACAGCAACAAGAAGTATTCATCGGTATTGCCGGTCGCGGGTAAAGTAACATTCCAGAGCTGACCCTGACTAGCCATGGCAAGGGTGTGCCTTGACAAGTCATCAGCGTGAGATCATTGATTGACATCCGATGCCATAGTCTCGCCACCCTTCTTTTTCATGCAACCTTCTGGTCTGCTTGTAAGACCCCATCTCTTCGGACGATATGCGTGACTACAACGGTATACAACAGCGTGGTATAATATATTCCGCATCCATTGTTGAGGATTGTTCGACTGTGAAGCCCTCTTCCGAATTGGATAATTTTTGGAAGTGTGAAAAGAGCTGGTGGAAAATTAATCGACGTTTGCACCATCGTTTCGTTTCAAGTGGGATCGGGAAACCTCTCAAGACCTTCACGAGCTCCAAACATATGTTGCTAGTCGTTTCGCATGCGTTCATTGGTGAGTCCACGCGGTGGCCTTGTTTCTGAAACAACATTCAGACACACTTCTAGGTCACCAAAAGGCATACGAACAATGTGGCATCATTCATCGGAATGTTAGTGGAGAAAATATTCTCATCACTCCTTTTGGAGGAACCCTCAATGACTGGGATATGGCAAGAGAGAAGGATATTCAACTCAGCCGACGCCATGAGCGCACGGTAAGCCTGATACAGCTCTTGTACCGTAT
>QGOB01001248.1:32147-115382 GCA_003313055.1 Termitomyces sp. MG145 | reverse complement strand
AGGTCCCGCTGACGATGGGGGCTCAGCTATACTGGCGAGTCCTTACTAGGCGAGCTCGGGAGGCTAAGTACGGGTCCAGGGCTTCGCGGAAGCTCCGGGTACAGCTACGAGGGGTCTGGGGGAAGTCTGGACGCTCCGGGGTACGAGTAGTGCTGCGTGCGAAGTACAAAGTGCTCCGGGTAAGGGAGCATGGGAGCAGGGGAGATAGGTAAAGAAACGGGAAGAGAAACGGAAGGGAGGAATGAGTCACGGAACAGAACGAGGCACGGAGACGAGAGATGAGAGACGAGGCGAGAGAGAGGAGAGACAAGAGAATAGATTGAAATTGAGATAGAGACAGAGACAGAGACACGGAAATACAGAGAACTACGGTTAATATCAAGACTACCTGGCTTGTATGCTATCCTATGGTTTATGTACTACCCTTCCGCTAAGTCCCGGGTAGGATTCTAGCCGGGCCCGGGACATCTGATTCTTCCGGCTAAGTCCCCAGACTGGCTCCCAGCCCCGGGGTCGTGATAGTGGTCGGGGCTTGCTGGCGCGGGTTACGGCGGGCTTGTGTCGGGCGGGTCGGCGGTCATGCTGCGTGATGGTGGCGCCCCTCGGCGCCACAGAAGCAGGTGGCGTTGTGACGTGCCGGCGGTTCACGGGAGGAATGTTGCGGAACGTTATGTGATGGCCGGGATGCCGGGGGTCCGGGTGTGTCCGGTGACAGGGAAGCCTTGGGGTGATGTGTCGGCCGAGATGCCGGGATTTGGTGATGGCCGGGGGTCTGTTCGGAGATGGCCGCAGGTGTTGCCGGTGCAGCGTTGGGAGGTTGTTGGCAGTCCCGGAGGTGCGCCGGGGGTGCGGGGGAGGTGTGTGTTGGGGCCGGGACAGCGTATGGAGGTCCGGAGATGGCGGGTCGTGACAGGAAACACAGTTGGGATGATGGCCAGTGGCTGTCTTGACATCACAAATAATGTGTAAGATGAAGAAGTCTTCAATCTAGTAAATAAAAGTCACAGTGTGTGATATTCTGGCAGTTGTGAAGCTCAGCAACTGACTACCACTGACAATTGAGGTGGCAGCCATTGTGGCTATCATAATGGGCAGTGGATCTGCACAAGCTAGACTCAATGAACCATAACAAAGAGACAGCATATACCTTCAATGGTTCTACCAACAATTTGAGATGAGCCACCATGCTGCATGTGAATACAAAACACCTTTCTCAGCCCTTGTACTTCTGACAATATACTTCAAAATCCTCACATTTCATGTCAATGACAGTAATACCACAAATGCATTCTAGGACTACATGGCACACCTCTTGAAACTGAAAGCAGAATATAAGTGGTTTGTTATGTATGCATACCATTCAACCTTCTTCAATTGTCAGAGGGCTACAATGGCAGTAAAGAATACAAAAATGAACTTCTTGCTAAGTATGTCTATGGTCATTGCAAGGCCTTACTCTCCAAACAGTCAAAAGCCACAGTAGCAGGATGCTCCAACCCAACAAGGGTATGCCAAAAATTCAATGAGGGACAATGTGTGATGACTCCCTGCTCCTGGAGCCACCCCCACACCTGCTCAACCTACAGTAAGCCAGACTATAGCAAGATGCAGCATAAAGATTAGGCTCATGACCAGGCAAGTCACAACCTGCCTCACCTAGGCCAAGCCTTGGTTTCACCTTCCCCATCTCCTGGTTTACTTGCACTTGGACCCCTTGTCAACTCTCTTCCCACACCCTCCACCTACTCTAACACCAATCCACATGCTAACATGCCTCTCACCTCAACTGACCACTTTTCCACCATTTCAACAAGCACATATGGACTCATTACCTACATGATTACCCAGATTGTACTTTTGTATGTTGCTAGTGCAAACTATATGTTTTGGCATAAACATAGGATTTGATGGTGATTGTACCACCTCTTAGCAGTGTACCAACTTGAGGACAGGATTTTCTGACCCCTCCATTGCTGCTGCAATCTCTGCTGACATTGCTACCCAAGTAGCCATTAGGCACATATACAGTCCATTCAACTCTCTGTCATTTCCCAATTTCCATGCATTGCCTATCAGGGCTGTTATATACAAATGCTCCTCCAAGGTCCACCACATTCATCACCTCTCTTGGCCATACAGCAGATCATTGTTTTTCTTTTTTCTCAGATTTTTTTTTGTCTTTCTAGAGATTCTGAAAAAGTTTTTGTGTTCCTTGAAAAAAAAAAATACAAAAAGATTTTTCTTAAGAAACACTCAAAAGAAATATAATGATATTTTTGAAAGAAAAACATAAAGATATATGAAATGTTCTTCTTGAATTAAAGGTGAGAAACATGATTAGTATTTATAATATGTTTCTTGAGAAAAGTTCAAAGAAAAAGTAATGTATTTTTCCAAGATACACTATGTAAAAACAAATCATTTTATTTAACTGTTTCTTAATTTATTTGATAATTTCTCCTTGAGAAAAACATTAACATGTTTCTAATTGATCTTTCTCAAGAAACATATACAAATTCCTGAAGTGTAATGGAAAATACCCAACAGCAGCAACAGCCCAAAGATAGTGGTCATCAAGAAAAATGGTGATATTGTAGTCTTCAGCATATGACATTGAGAATAAGAGAGTATGAACAAGGTGAAAAGATATTCTCAAGAGCCTTGACAGGATAGACTAATGACTCAAGAAATGGACTGTCAGGGAATAAGTGCGTCTGGCTACACATATAAGGGCAGTCATCATGTGTGTTCAGCTATGCCCCATTAAATAAGTTTTTTTTACATTGTCATACCTCAGTTTGTTCCACCTCAACATGCACAAAACTGAGGTATGTTAGCCATTATGTTACTTTGCAGACACTATACTTATATCATTGTCACCTAGTCTTTATTGTCTTCATCTAGGTGACTAATATTAGTTTGCTTTGACATGCACAAAATTGAGTCTTTATCATCTTCATCTAGTTGACACTCCACAATGCCTTTCTACTGTACATCAATCTTTGATATGGACTGCAAATCACCACTTTGCAAACAATTCAAGGTGAGTTAGACAACAAGAAATGACTGAAGGATCACTTTGTAGACCTAAAGGAAAGGCAGTAAGAGTCCGTCAATGTCTTTTCTGACATATTCAGCACGACGCAGATCCCAGCAAATGCGATTATGAAATTCAAAGGGAATATATCCAGCCCACTTTTCTCCACAAGGTTTGCGTGTCCATGCTAGGTATTCAAAGAATTGGATCCTGCAAACGTTCGGAAATGCTGCAACGATTCGACTGATGGATTCGTGTTGGAATTCCAGGTCATAAAGATACTTCTGATGAGGTGTCATATGTAGGTTTAGTGACTGTTGTTACGTCATTGACAAACTGCAGCACAATGATCCATTCAGTGACCCTTGCCATGATGTAAAAGCTATAATAACTCACAGATTTGCAACAGCGACAACTATCATCATAGTTATGGAGTTTGACATCGAAGTTTGGGTGGCCATTCATGATGGTTAAACTCTGAAGGTCAGGAAACTTCTCACAAAAGGGTCCTATAGAGTAGAACTCAGATGGAATCAAGAGAGATATAAGGCTAGCGGAGGATCGCTCGAAGTAGCCAGAAATTTCGGCGACTTGCAAAGACCGTTGCACGAATGGTTCGATCGGGTCGCCTTGAATGCCACCTATCAAATTTATATACGACAATGACCGACCGGCAATGATAGATGAGAAGGAAGGTGGAGCCATTAAATGTCGGAGATTCGGAAGAGACGATGCACTGAGCTGATGGGGAGGATTACATTGAACTGTAACATGCTTCATTTCGAGGGTCGTGAGAGCTGTCAGACAGCTCATCACATTCCACAGTGCAGTCGTTGACTTAACAAACGTTAGGTAGAGCTCTACGAGGGCCGAAGTATACGGCAATAATGGCAGTACTTGGACACATCTTGTTGCCGATAACCTCTGGACATCAGCCACGTTGACTACATGTGCAACAACGTTTTCGTCGTCATTGTCCTTGTCAAGGTGCTCGAGCTGCAATGATGTGATACGCGGCATCTTCTTGAAAAGGCGTTCGGAAACATTGAGGGAAAAGTAGACACAATTAATCGTCAATGACCGCAGGCCTTTCAGCTTGCATATGGTTTTGAACAGGCGAGTGCCAAGAACCACTTGCGACAGAGATAACTTGCGCAAGTTCGGCATGCGAAGGAATGCTCTGCGGTACATATCTAGAAAGGCAGCATTGATCGAGGGACTGACAGCACTATTGTGCCAGTTGAATAGAATACACTCCTCGACGTATCGAGCTAACGAAATGGCAGGTTCTTTTCCCTTGTTAAGGGCTCTACAAAAAGCGGCACTATTGACGGCACTACGCAGCTTTGTGTCTTCATTTCCGCCGTAAAGATGCAATGACTTGAATATCCGTGGAACAACGAAAGCGCGGAAGAGCACACAAGAGAGGGCAAGGTTTGACAACGAACACCTCCTGTCATCTTCGTCCCAGTCGACAGAGTAGTGTACGAAGTCGATAATATAAAGATATATTTCGTTGGGAATAATTGGCAGTCTGTTTCTGTCTGTTACACAGATGGGTGTTGGCACTGAATTGGAATAGGATCAGGACAATCTGCCACCTATATTGGATCCAAAAAGGCTTACTCGACCATCTCGGGCTCATCTTACTTTATTGAGGCCAGTTATCATAGCATCAAATTTGAACCGTTCCGCGCCAATACCTCAGATTCAAAACCGTGTCGCGAGTCAATGCAAAGAAAAAATTCGGCGAAAAAAAAAAAGAATCGGCTTGGTTATATAATCCATTGGCATCATGGATCAAAAGAGATTGCTCCAATCGAGTCTCACCTGCCTCACAGTCAGCGCTGGAGCGGCCAACGTCCAACCTTGACAAAAATATCATCTAAAGGGCGTGTGTAAACAGCTGACACGAGTTCGATTTTCAATTTATATCCGTCAGGGAATGGCAACATTCGCCAAGAAGGCGTTCAATGCATCTGTCTATTCGTCATTCCGGCCTACCTATCCTAAAAAGCTGTTTCAAGAAATTTACCAATACCATAGTCTTAGCTCAGGATTATGGAATGTTGCCGTGGACTTGGGTTGTGGAACTGGTAAGTTCTACATTTGTCCTTTGCGGTTTGTTATACGTGACGGTGCTTCCTCGCGATCAATGGGATGACGCGGACCAAAAACCTCACGCTGACATATATTTATGCATAGGGCAAGCAACAAGTCGACTGAAGGATGACTTCTTGAGTGTTATTGGTGTCGATCCTTCTCAACCCATGATAGATGCTGCTCGAGAGAAACATCAAGATAAAGGCATCAAGTTTTGTCAGGGAGCATCAGAAGACCTACGAAATACTGTAGCGGATGGTAGTGTAGATCTTCTTATCTCAGGTAATTGCTTGGATTTTCTTTTTGACCTCGCTTCATACGGGAAAGCACAGCTCAGGCAGGGCACTGGTTTATTTGGGAAAAAGTTTGGCCTGAGGTCAGTCGTGTCTTGCGACGAAATGGCACCGCGGCTATTTGGGTTGGTTTTGATTTATACACGGACTTGCCACAACTAATCGAGGATTCTAGACTTATGGTGAAATGCGTCTGCCGGAATACCCAAGCACCGCGTCTCTTATTGCTGCTTATGCACAGGGGAAAGATCCCTCGGCCCGTACTTTGAACGCCCCGGAAGAACAGTCCTTGAGAACATGTTGACTGACGTTCCCGATCCTACAGTTATGGAGAGCGTCATTAGAATTCGTGGTGGGCTAAGCCACTTTGAACGACGATATTACGCAGGTAGCGTTTTCTTCTCTTGTTTCCTATGTTATATTCTCAACGTGATCTGCGCCAGGTCCTCATTATCCCTCCCATCTCCCAGTCCCATCTCCGACGCAAGTCAAACCTATAGAAATGCAAATGACAATGAGATGGAGGGATGTCCTTGGTTACTTGAGGACCTGGAGTGCGCTCCAAAACTTCCATGAGTGTTTCCCAGATGACTTGCAATGTGTTGATGAGCGATTTCCGGAAGACAAAGTTGATAACGAGAGTTCTCCGCAAAACAGCGTTGATGTTTCGGGCGGTGATTTAGTGGTTCGATTCTGGAAGTACTTGAGAGAAGAAGCCAAGAAGTCTGGCGGTAAGTACGGTGTTGATGAACACGTGTTGGTGGAGTGGCCGATCGCTCTACTGCTTGCGAAGATTTGAATTGTACCGGGACGAGTTGTGTATTGCGTTGGTCCTATTGTACGAGTGTTCCTGACACTATTTGCTTGAGTCTCTCGACTTTAAATCAAGGTATCGCAAAATGTTAACGCGGGTCAATGATATACAAGAGTGTATCTCCGTTGGGCGCGATTACATACACCTGCCTGTGTCTCTGGACCACTGTACCTTGTCTACGATGCTATAGCACACTTTGCAACTCCGACACAGGTACCCTACTGAAATAAGGCAAATTTGATTCAGGGAATTGAGTCCTCGTCCTCGGGACCTCTTCCGAGCATCAAATCCCCCGCGTGTGTAGTTTTGCTTATGAGAAGTAAACTCTTAATTTGGCCTCAGGTACATCACATCGATAAATTTTGAAAAGGAGTTTTCGCCGATCGCGTAAGGGCTTATCAGTACATTCCAGCTACAACCTCATCGCAGAAGCATCTATAGCCGGGTGGACATGTTCAATCACAAAAGCCAAGTCTTGCACATATTGTTGGAATCGGCCATTGCACACTCACGTTTGACATTTCAGGATCCTTCGACAACGTCAATCACGCGAGATTGCTCAGAGAGATGAGATGTAAAGGCATACCGCTTCAACTGGTCAAATGGGTCACATCATTCCTAGAGGACAGACAAGCTGCAGTCTGCCTGGATGGAATCAGTAGCAACATAAAATTAGTCAAGAAAAGCATACTACAGAGCTCTCCAGTTTCACCAATCCTCTCAATCGTATATGGCAGTGAACTGCTCGAACTGATGGAAGCAAGACAGTCAAGATTAGTCAACTCGACACAGCCAATCCCAAAAAAAAATGACCCAACCAGATACAATGTTGCACGTGTATATTGATGATGACACACTTATGGTATCCTCACAGTCACTGCACACTAATGTTATAATTTTGTGGGGTGACTTCATCTTCACAAATGATTGGCTAATCAGCATAGGACTGTCAATAGCACTAGAGAAAACAGACCTTATGAACCACTCCTGGAGACAAGACTAGGACTACTCTGGCAATCAAGCTACCAATGCCAGATGACATAGAGGTGATGATTGAGGCCAGGCACACAATAGGGATACTGGGTTTGCATCTAGACAGGAAGCTAAAATTCAATTATAAAATCACATAGAAGGCAAAGACCATAGTGGTTGGAATGAGAATGCTGGCCAACACCATGCAAGGCCTCAGCCAGACCCAGCTGCAGGCAATGTACTGGGCATGTGTAGTATTCATAATGACCTATGCAAGCCCAGTCTGTTGGTCAAATAAAAAGATGCATGCTGAGAAAATAGGAAAGGTACAGAATGATGCACTGAGACACATGGCAGGGGCATTCAGAACCACATCAGTTAAAATGCTAAAGGTCGACATGGCTATATCACCAATGAAACTGATGATCAACCTAACAGTAGAAGGATATGCAAATAGGTTACATAAACTGAAACACACTAACCTAGTTGTAAAATGCCTCCCAGCAGAATGGTGCTGGGACAAATCTGCAGTGAATCCACTACCACTCCCATCTAGGAGACACACAAGGAACCAAAACAGCAAATGGCATAGGCTAATGCAGCTCAAAAGAGTAATGAAACTAACCTACAGACCAATAGAAGGGGAAAACATAGACCTGTTTATTTCACTGTCATGGCACATGATAGCAAGAGACATAGACTTGTGAATAAGTGCACCAAATACTGGGAAGAAGTCAGAGGAGGCAAGAAAGCACAACAGAAAGGTAAGGGACATAGAAGGAGATGATTCACAGGTCATTGTGTATTCAGACAGCTCTATGTGCAAAGACAACAATGGACAAAGCAAGACTGCAGGATTGGGGATAGTAGGATATCATATGGGTAACAAAATCTTCATGGACAGAGGTGGAATGGGAAAAAAGGCAGAGGTGTATGACATGAAACTGACAGGCCTAGCCAAGGCGTCAAGATCAGCCATCAGATATGCAGAGAGCTACAAGCAAGTAAAGCATGTCCATGTCTATGCAGATAATACAGCTGCAGTCACAGCAGCATACAAACCCAAATCAAAGCCAGGACAACTCCAAATGATCCAAATAATGCATACAGCAGACAAGACAAGTTCCTGGCAGAAGATATGGAATGTACAAGGAGCAAACATGCAGATGTGGAAGCAAAGGCAGGGGCCAGATTGTGGACACAAGACCATATAACAATGACAAATGCCAGTCAAAAAAAAATACTCATGGCAAAAGACACCACCCTCAAGGGGATTCAGAGTTGCAAATAGACCGATACCAAGGTGGAAACCAAGGGAACATGTCACCCACACTCCAAGAGACAGGATGTAGCTGCAGTGTATGACACCAAACAAGGGAACCACATCATACAAACATGTCTGAGATATAAAGAACACCGACATATACTTAGGAAAACTGATGAACAACTCAAGCTAGAAAAGCTACTAGGCATGAAGGAAGGGCTGGAGGTGATGGAAAAATTTTTGACAAAGATGGGAGCCTTCTCTAAGACTGGCATAAGGCACAAATAGCAATCAAGACCAGAAGAAGATGATAAAGAAAATGACAACAATGAGGAGAGGTGATGAGACAGGATGGAAGGAGAAGTGGATGAGGACTATGGACTAGTGAAAGGGAAGACAAGAGAGGAAGGGAGTTGAGATGATTCCTCCTACACTTCTTAACAACCTTCTGGGTCTTAATTCCACAGATCCCACACCACTGTGACTCAGTAGCAACACTAATGGCTGCACCATTGCTCCTTACCATTACCTCTCACTTCCTTACCAACCCTGATCTCACAACTCCTTAACGAGTTTCTGGGACTTTGCTTGACTCCTCTCACACACATGTAATGCTACTACTTGCTAGCTACCCTATCTAGTTGGTCTTGTTGGTTGTTTCCTGCACAGCAGCTAGGCAGCAAGTCAGCACATCACCAGCAGCCAATGATTGATTGTAACTGTGTTACCAATGACCCAACAATCATAAATTTATTTTCACTTACAATTTTCTCTTACGATTTTCTTTTTCGATCTACTTACAATTTTCTTTTTTGACCTACTTACAATTTTCTTGTATTACTTACAATTTTCCTATTCAATAGTGGCCCCCAACATGTGCTATCACATACGACTGCTATGCTTACTATCTCTTACTGGTTTCCCCTTTTGTTACCTTATGTACCTATAAATACTGCCCTGTCAGTAGCTAATAATCATTGAATCATACCAGAGTCTAGTCTCCATTTCAGCCTACACTTCAAATCTCTTTCTGCTCTCACTTTGCTACCAGCTGATTTGGGTTTACCCAGTCCAGTCTCCTTTTGTTTGCTCAGCTTAATGGTATCATTAAACTTAGCACGTGTTGCCCTTGCTAAGCACCATATGGGTGCCCTTGTTTTGCCTTTGTTAAGCACCATATGGGTGCCCTAGTCAAGCCTTTGTTAACACTAGCACCTACAGCTAGCAACTTGTATATTCCTGTTAACTCCACCTTCACCTCTTAACAACCCTCTGGGTCCTCATCTCACAAATCCCTCACTGCTGCAATTTGGTAATGATACTAACAGTTGCACCGTCACCTCTTACTGTCTTCTCCCACTCCCTTAACAACTCTGACCTCACAACTCCTTACCAGGTTTCTGGGACTTTGCTTGACTCCTCTCACACACACATAACACTACTACTTGCTAGCTGCCCTATCTAGTTGGTCTTGTTGGTTGTTTCCTGCATGGCAGCTGGGTGGCAAGTCAGCACATCAACATCCTTGGCCACCAGTGTAAGAGCAATGTATTTGGATTCTGTGCTGGAAAGGGTAATGATAGCTTGTTTCTTAGAACTCCAAGAAACAGCACTGGGTCCAATAAAAAATGCAGATCCCAATATAGAGTGACAATGCATATGAGAAGCCCAATGTCAGCATCAGAGTATCTGAATATTTTGGGTTTGATGCCACCAAGGACAAGTTTCTTGTTAGCTGTTCCTTGTAAATAACAAAAAATGCAAGTAATGGCCAGTAGGTGTGTGGTTCTGGGTGCATCAAGATACTGGGAGAGAGTAGATACTGCATATGCAATGTCAGGTCACATCATGATGGCTGTGTACATCAGGGATTCAATCATTTTGCAATACCAAGTCTTTATAGCAGGGGATGCAATGGTTGGTGAAACTGAGTTGGAGTCTGGTGAAAAATCTACATCTTTACAAAAAGGCCAAACATTGGGGCAGTTTTTTGAGCCAGTGTACACTCCTCAAGAGTGTACAGGTCAATATTGGTATATGAGTATGAGGCACCACCAAGAGATTTGATTTGTGCTGGTCCCCAGAGGTCACCTACAATCCTCTCTCTGTAGTGAGTGTAAACTGTTTTGCTTTTTCTAGGAAATGAGTGATGCTGTGCCTTTTCTTTTGTACAGGCTTTGCAGAAATCTGGTTCTGATGAAGTGTCTAATTCAATGCCACCAATTGTTCCCTTTTTAATTGCTTCTCATAGGTCTTCATGATTGACCCATTTGATGGTGGAGTTCATTAATTGTGACAGATTTTGAGACTGCATTCATGTAGTGATTTGATTTCAGGGATGTAATGGGGGAGTCAACACAATATAGTCTGCAAATGGCAGTTATGTGCCCAATAATGCAGCAATCAGGTTTAGGACTTCAGACAATGCACATGCCATCTTTGATGAGAAGAGAGCACCCAGCACAATCCAGACATGAAATGGAAACAAGTGTGAATGCCATTTGGGGTGCGTAGCAGACCTTTTTCAGTAAGATAGGCACTGATTTCTCACCCTTTCTCATTGGGAGGCTAATTCAAAGATTGCCATGACCAAGTGTGCTAAAAGTACATCTATCAGCAGCACAGACAGGCTCAGGGCTAATTTCTTGATAATTCAGGAATTTGTCATGTGACAGTGAGAAATGACTACTTGCACCACAGTCAATAATTATGCCAGTGCTGGGAGATGCAGTGTGGGCTTCATGGCTGTGGCCTGAAGTGACAGCAAGTGCAACATTTTCATTGTTGGGATTGCTGGAGGTGTCAATTGGAATGAATGTGAGAAATCCATAGTTGTCATCATTCTTCTCATCAGCATCAGTAGCAGCAGCATTGGCTGATTTTGATTTCCCCTTTCCTTTTCTTTGTGCTTTTTTATCCACCACTCAGGTGCCTTGCCCACCATGCCTCCACCATCCTCAAAACATTGATAATTGGTGTGTCCATTTCTTTTGCAGTTACTACAGTGTCACTTATCTTTGCTCTTTCCTTCTGATCTAGATTTTCCTTTTGCATCCTTTGATTTGCCACTCTTGAATTTGGCATGAGCAGTTATCATTGCTTTGTGGTGTTGATTTATGCTGCTCTTGATAGTGGCATTCAGGTGCCAGATCAGATCTTGACTGGAGATGGGTTCTCCAGTAATGTGGGCATTAGCAGCAAGTGTTGTGAGGAGTGGCTTGTAGGATGGTGCAAGGGATAAGGAGGTTCAAATGTAGCTGGAAAAGGAGGCATCAGATAGAGGGCAATCAATTCTGGCAAGTCATTCCTTAAGGACAACTAGGTTGGCTAAGTGGTCATGCATGCAAGTTTCACTGTTTTTGATGAAGCAAGAATTCTGTAATCAAGCAATAAGGTCAGTCTTGAATATTGCACTCTTGTTGCCATGAATTGATGACAGTTTCTTCCATATGGCAGCAGCAGTAGGTTCCCTTTTAATCTGATAAAAAGTGGACTGATCAACCATGGTGTAGATGATCTCATGGACCATTGCCTGTTTCTGAAGCCACTCTTCAATTTTGTCTTTGTGTTCCTCGACCTGTTCATCCGATAATGGGACTAACAATTTGTTGTCCATGAAGAGGGATCTGTCATACTCAACAAGCACTGCCAACTTATGCACAGTACCAATGATATGTTGGCAAAGCTTTTTTGATGTTATCACGCTGAGAATGCACTCCTGGTATGATGTCCAGTTTGATCCATGAGAGGCACATGGTGAGTTTTGTGGTTGAAACATCATAGGTATCTTTGGGGCCCATAGGTATCTTTGGGGCCCATAACCTGTTGAGCAGGGGCCAGTTATGGAAGGAACAGATTGAATAAGTGGCTAATACTGTGAATGGAGGTAGATAACCTCAGTGGAGAACAAACATGCAAATGGAGGTAGACACTAATGGAATGATAAGTAACAGTAAAGACAGTTTTATGTGAAGGACTTACACCTCAGTGGAGAACAAACACTGAGGTGTACGGAACAATTCGGACAGAAAACATATGAGGGTTACATAAAGGTATGACGACATTATGTTCCCAACATTACATACCGCGTGGATATTATGACTCGGACTTCGCGTCAGACATTGACACCCGGAAGTCAGTATCGGGAGGCGTGTTCATACAGGCCGGGGGATCCACCTGCTGGAGTTCCAAATTCCAAGATATGGTTTCGACATCCACTACAGAAGCCGATACTTGGGAAGAGCTGCCGAGCAGATACAATGGATGTTTTCAGCCCTAGCGGAGATAGATTTCAGCGTCCCGTACCCTGAAAGGCGACAACAACGGCTCGATTGCGATCGCGGAGAAAAAGCGCAACTACAACCGCGTCAAGCACATCGATGTACGTCATCATTTCATACGCCATTCAATCGAGGAAGGGAAGATACAAGTCGAGGACGTACCAAGCACCGAAAACATTCACGAAGCCATTACCACGACCAGAAAATCACAAGTTTTGTGTAACCCTCCGGCCGAATTCATTTCTTTCCATGCACACTAGTTATAATGGACGTGGACAGTTCGGTGGGGTTGATCCATTTCCATCCAAGTACCGCCTATGATTTACGTATCTGATGCGGTCTTCTTCAGCCATTTTAAATGGCTCATCGATGCGAGACCCACAGGTCTGGCCGTAATCGAATATTACTTACCACCTACGTACCGCGGATCTTTTTGCTGCAGCCGTATCGTACATGAGACAGAACATGAATGATCGTTCTTATACAAAGAATACAAGGTTTGAATTTCTATCTTCAGGTCAAAAAGAAGTAAGAAAACATAATTACGAATTAGGCAGAAAGCTTCTTCCGAAGGAGCTCCTTGAGGATCTCACCGTCCTCAGCAAACTTCTTAATACCTTCATGGAGTTTGTCGAAGGCCATCTGGTCCTGGAGGAGGGTCCAGCGGAATTCGGCCTCATCATCGATATAAGAAACTTTGGGGATGGGGTCAGCTTTCGCAGCTAAACCGAAATTTAGCATATTATCTAATCGGCTATTAAATGGTTGTGACGTCACCTTGAACAGCGTCAAGTCTCTTCGGAACAGGTGCGGTTGAAGTCTTGAGCTCCTCGAGAAGCGCCGGAGAGATGGTCAGGAAATCGACACCAGCAAGAGATTTGATTTCTCCAGTCTAATAGACCAGATATTAGTTCACATTTGACGTTGAAAGCGAAGGGCAGACGTTGCGGAAAGAGGCGCCCATCACGATGGTCTTGTAGCCATGCTGTTTGTAGTAGTTGAAGATCTTGGTTACGGACTTGACACCAGGATCCTCATCACCCTCGTAATTCTTTCCTGTCGATTTCTTGTACCAATCAAGGATCTGGGGGTGTAACATTATCAGTAAAGTGCATTAGACCGGAATGACTCGGGGCTTACACGACCGACGAACGGCGATATAAGGGTAACACCGGCTTCAGCACAAGCAACGGCTTGACCGAAGCCGAAGAGAAGGGTAAGGTTACAGTGGATACCCTCATCCCGTTCAAGTTCGCGAGCAGCCTGGATACCTTCCCATGTTGATGCGATTTTAATCAGTACGCGGTCCTTTTTGACACCAATCGAGTCGTAGAGAGCAATGAGCTCCTTAGCCTGAGATAATATGCACTTCATCATGCAGCTTATTAAGATACGCCGAGTCACGTACCTTGGCCTTTGTTCCCTCCTTAGAGAAGGATAGCCGTGCGTCGACCTCAGTTGAGACACGGCCAGGGATGATAGCCAAGATCTCCTTGCCGAACTCAACCAGCTGCATGGATCATGAGTTATGCAGAGGGCAAAGCCACAAAGTTACTTACTAGCCTATCTAAGGCAGCGTTGGCTTGCGCATCAAGATCTCCGCCCTTTTGTTTGGCGTACTCGATAGCAACGTCAATGAGCTTAGCGTAGCCAGGCTTGTTAGCTGCAGCTAAGATCAAAGACGGGTTGGTTGTCGCATCCTATAGTTTCGTAAGGCATTTTCTACTCATTTTCGATCGAATGATTTACCTGTGGCTTGTAGACATCGATCGCTTGAGGTTTGAAGTGGTAAGGGACACGTTTTCTGCTAGCGAGCACGACTTACACTCGAAGTCACCAGAGTCGGAGACGACAACGGTGCCAGTCTGCTTAAGTAGATCGAGTGAGTTGGTCATGATAGTGGTAGTTAGTGACAGGTAGAGAGGAATACTCCGTAGACTGGACTGACGAAAATGCGGACTTTGTCATCGTTAGATCTCGGAGATCGATAACGTGACCCCGAGGCCCTGGAAGATCGGCTTCTTGATCAAACACTTCCGTGTACGCAACCTTATCAAAAACACGTCCTGCCAGTGTCTCTAGGCGATACAGAGTTTAGCGTCACCATACCTAGCCAATGGTCCGTTTTCTAACTTTTTTCGTAAGAGACGAGCTCAATGACGTAGGTCCGGTTTTGTTTGGTGTCATGAGAGGCCTTTGCCTTTGGTCTACCATACTTGTGTGTAGCAGCACTGAGTCACAAGTGCGGTCAATCTAAATGACAACTTTGGCAGCAATCCATGATATGGTCTTGCTTAGGCTATACAAGTCACCTGGCGAGATTGAAGGCTGTCGAATGCTGCTTCTGTCAAAGCTGGAGCCCTTCGCCTCATACATATGACCCGCGATCACAACATGAAGGTCGTCTTAAGGATTCATGGCCGACGTCTGTTTCCAGATGCAGTGCATCCTTGGATGCAGGTCCATATGAAACATTTGGATGTGCTTGTCGTGATTCCTTCATCCTGAAGGGACGAAGATGTTGCGACAAGAACTCTGAGCAAGGTTGAGTTATGACGGCTAGGGTGACATACCTCACGCCGCCCTTCTCGGCTCCTTGAGCTTGTCGCCAATCCCTCATCCGTGGCGCACGCTTTACTGTTAACTTTTCTCGAAGTTTTGAGGATGCTTTCGTCCGCTGCAGGAGAAGATATCTATCTACGACCTGGGGCCTAAATCTTCCTTGCTTTCCTCTCTGCAACAAGGCGAGAATTATCCTGCATAATCTTCTGCCGATTGTCACATCCGTCACTTATTCTGAACCTACATTCGGTTTGTGTTTTTCTATGTCAGCCCCGTCCTCCCATTGCTCTATGTCAAGTGATGAAGCCGAAACTTCACTACCCATTCAAATCAGTATTCCGGAAGATTCACTCCGAGAGACATTCATGCGGGAGGTATTTCCAATCGCAGCAATGCAATCTCGATGTTTCACATTTCCGAACCGAACAATGTGTTGGAACGTAGGTCTGTATACCCATCCCCATGTAGAGCATTGCGGAAAAGGAGATGAAAACCGTCCATAGCACGTCCATGCTGGCGTTTTTACACTTCTTAACATTGTGTTCGGGGGTACATATATATGCAACATATACTGGACCTATATGATGTGCAGGCCCCTGATAGATGGACAGAGACCCAGTACTAGTCCCGAGTCTGGCGCCAGGCTGTTGCCATCATCAAGGCACGCAGCGACATAGCTGATCCATCTGAGATCGGGACACGGGAACTACTTGAGAATGACTTGACGACGTCATCAAATTTCTCGTTGTTTATGCAGGCTCTCACCGCCTCCGTTCAGTGCCTCGACGCGTCTGTCACTCATGATCAGTGTCAAAGAGCCCATCACATGTTCTTGGGTGCTCTTATTTTGCGATCTAACCCTGTTTGTCAAGGAGAATATCGTCCCGACACACTGAAAAGATCGGTCAAAGAGTCAAAACATATCCGTCTGTGGCACGTCAGTATTGTGGCCCCTTCATTCCCCTCAGGCCCTGACACCTGTAACTGGTCTCCACGTTTCATGAGCGCTCTTGACTGATTCCTTGTCATCTATTCAAGTTTCTATCTCAAGCAGCGTATTCCTTTTTTTTTTTTTTTTTGGCTTTGTGGTAGTTGAGTCACACTCTCATTTAATACGTAGGACGATTCTTGCCTGAATTACCCAACATTCTTCAGCTTCGCTACAATGTCACGGTATTCTACGCGAACGTCTTCTCCGCCTGTTATCACTCTCTACGATGCTCCTGGAAATACTCCGCAGCCATGGGCACCCAATATCTGGCGTATAAGGTGCCAGCTGCTTCGCCCACTTCGATGTCGTGGTGGTATATTGACGAAGTGAATCTAGGTTCATTTTGAACTTCAAACGGTTACGCTATCAAACCGTATGGATCGAGTTCCCTGACGTCGAGGCAAGGATGCGGTCTATTGGCGCCCCCCCATCGTCAACACGAAGTGACGGGCGTCCACTTTACACGCTCCCCGTTATTGTTGACCCAACGCGCAATCCAATGAAACCTGAGGTTATCTCGAACACAAATTATATCGCGGAGTATCTCGAGGCAGCGTATCCAGCACGGCCTGTATTTCCGGAGGGGTCTCGGGCTATGCAGACTCTCTTCGTGCACTACGTCCAGGACGTCTTTGCAAAACCGCTCCTGCCGATCATGGTACCTCTGTCACATCAGCAACTCGAGTTGCGGCGCGGGCATTCAGGCCTAGGCGCACATCCAGCAGCGTATTTGTCAGGTCCACAGCGCGAGCAGGCATGGCAGGCAGTCAAAGAGCAGTTCGATTTCCTGGCAATGATCCTAGATAAGAATGCAAGCGACGGTGACGGGGTAGTAGCCATGGGGAGAGAAGTCTCGTATGCAGACTTCGCCTTGTGTTCGGTGCTGATCTGGATACAGAGAATGGCGGCTCATGATGGGTGGGCGCGTGTGCGGACATGGAATAATGGGAGATGGCAACAACTATATGAGCGATGCAGGGAGCATATGGACGAGTTTTAAGGTATGTGCCGAAATCACAGGCATTGTTTGCGCCCAGTGATCTTTTCAGACTCTGTAATAATTGACTAGACGGATGTTATATAATTGTTACCATGGTCATTGACGGATTATATACATACTATTGGTGTGTTTAAGGCAATTAGAGGGAGATGAATCATGGTCTCGTGTAAATGAGATCTGCTTGTCGAACTTCCAATTTGTACTTTGTGTCATGTCTTCGGAGAACACGGAGCCGCCTGGCCCTTCCTGAGATCTGGAATAATGATGAACCATTTGTCGAGCATGTTTAATCACTCGGAGAACGCCAGGAGATATCTCAAACCCGAGCGGTCAATTTGAATGAGAGCTTGAGAACGGGCGCAGAATTCCTATTCCCGATTTGGAACGATATACTATCGTCGGAACAGGCGCGCGCAGACGTTCACGACTCGTTGTTTCCCGTCTTTCTTGGGGCCGAGCTCATTCATTGGATTGTTGAAAGGCCACCAACATAAGCTTAGGTTTCAACACAAGTTACACTGCCAGGGACTACGTCCGACAGGTCAAGAAGAGATCGTATAATCAGTGGTTCTTTTCGACCTTGAGATTAACAGTAGCAGCCATTCCCTCGGACCAGTTTTGAAATGGCATGATAGTATCTAAAATCATCATCAGCCAGAATCAACAATATGCACGGTGGACGAAAATACTACCATCCACGTTTGACAATATGCAGCACCACGCCATAACATTTGCTCGTATCATAACCCAACATTCTCGTCTCGGAAATATTAAATACCACATTCACCTGTCCCTTCGATACGTCTGTAGCGCATAGTGACCATGACGATGCAATCCCATATACTGCCAGAAACGGAAACCGACTTCCAGGAACAGACAAAGCACTATAGTTCTGTGCCGCAGACGACCGGTAGTATCGACTTGCACGCCATGCGAGGGGTCGTCCACTCATCGGTGTAGTAGCATTTGTGAACCAGTCGCCAGAGGCCGTCAATGCATGCAGGGCATTATTGACCAGTTCGAGTGTAGGGAAGTCATTGTAGGGATATGATGCGTATGTCTAGAACGTCGTAGCTGATATGAATGAAGTAAGAAAGGACTGGTAGATGACCCACGGAAGTCACGTAAAGTGCAGCCCCTGTGGTTGCCCCTGTTTTGAGATACGAAAACAAGTCAGTAGTGGCGAAATGGAAGCTACAATTCTCCTTACCGTTCTGCCCTAGAACTAGAGGCATCCCGGTTGTGTTGGCATTAGAGAATGAGGTGTTCCATGCTGCGAGAGTAAATTTATAGGGCAAGGTTTTGAGATCTAAGTATTCCACAGCTGCTACTGACGAAAGTACTGTAATTGTACTCAGGGTCATTGTTATAGACGGAAGGCGCATGCTGGCGGATACAAGATGTCGAGGAGGAAAAATATCTCTACGAACCTCTGCAATTACACCACAAGTCTCGTGGCAACTTGTACGAGATCCTTGAAGGTTCGAGGGGTCAGTGATGACCCACTGGCATACTCCGAACCAAACTAGGCAAGTTGAGTGTAATACTGATAAGCATCGGGCCTAGCCCAGATGAACAGCAAGAAACTCTTGCATGATACTCTGTTATGGTTGCACAGCGATTCGACTGTCATAAAGTGCAGAGATAACGATCGAGAACAAGGCATATTAAATGTACAAAATGCACCAAAACGAGATGACGGATGCAAATACAACCTACAGATTGTGATACTTTTGTATTGCGTAGACCTAATCAGGCGTTCCCATCCGCGGCACTATCAGGTTTAGCAGGTGATAGACTCTTAATAAACTCGAGAGCGAGCTTCGGGCTAGAAGACAGAAACACGTTAACCCCTGTTCAGTCGGACAGCACATATGTATAGCTGGCCTGTCTACGGGTTTGACGGGAATCTTCTTTTCCAGCAACTTGCCGCCTTTTTCGAAGATGAAATGGCTCCGCTTCGTTTTGCCGCCTTCCCCAGCTCCTAACGCACTGATGAGGACACGTTTGGGATCAGAAATCAATGGATAGGGAAGGTCTTTCTGTAAGAAGATCAATGTCACTGTTTTGTGGATGATGTTTCCATAGAGAGGAGAGGATTACCTTCGTCTGCCACTTGCTCTGAGCGGCAGGCGAATCAGCACTCAGGCAATATACGGTATAATCCAATGAGGTGAAGTCTGGATAAATGTCACGGAAGCCACATGCCTGGTTTGTGCAACCGGCTAGGAGAAAAAATGGTCAATCTTACGCGATTCGAAAACATCGATCCACTTACGCGTATCAGCCTTGGGCACCAGAAAGAAAATGATGCCTTTCTCAATAGCCAAACCAGCAATATCTATGTCTTCTCCCTTCTCGTTCTTGAGTATCACGCTCGGCAAAATGTCTCCAATATTGATTGGGGTCAACTTGATTGCTCCCTTCTCAGTAGCGTCTTCTTCGCCCTCGGCTTTCCTTGTTTTTGCCTCCACAGGTCATTAGCCTAGACTTTTCTTGTCTACACCGCGTTGAGGCAAAAGATCACCTTTTTCGGGATTGAAGACCCCTCTGCCGGACCCGCTTCCTCAGTTTCTGCGGCCTTAGCAGACCTCTTCTTCGATACAGCTGACGGCTGCTCTTCCTTGAGCTGTGACACGATCCGGGATGAACGTCGCATAGGTTCTGTACTCGTCGCTCCCGAATTTTTTCGAAGAGGCATCGTCAAGTTTGTTGATTGAGTTTGACGTGTGAGAAATATACTTGAGCCACGACTAAATATTGCCCACGTTGCGCGGTCCGCTGACGTTTTCGAAACTGACCACTACATCATCAGGGTTTTTCAATGGAAACTTGCCCCAAAATCGACGGAAACAGGTTACTTCGTTGTGTGATGCTTACAGTGCAGGCTGGCATGAGTAACATAAGTAATCTTAGCAGGGATTTTTACGCCTACGCGCTTGAATTTGACGAACACTGAAACTAAAGGGACAAAACGGTGAGATTGCGCTTGGCACTGCAGGGATTGGGAGATTTTTCAGGAAGAAAAACCCATTAGAAAGATGTCAAATAATTTCTAATTAGTTTTTCTCATGTATTACATAAAATTTATTTTGAGAAACAAAAAAGAAAAAGTTAAACAATTTCAATGCTTTTCCTTGAGGAAAACAATTTCTTTTTCTTTTGATTTTTCCTAAGATACAGATAGAAAAAATGAATAATGTTTCCAGTCCTTGTTTAGAGAAAAACATAATGTTTATCTTAATGTTTTCCTTTGTAAACACTTGTAATATTTCTTTCAAGTAGTTCTCAGGTAAAATCCTTTGTTTTATTGGAAAAATTTAATGTCTTCTGAGTTTTATCAGAAAAATTTAATGTCTTCCAAATATTTCTGATAAAACAAAGGATTTTACCTGAAAACTACTTGAAAGAAATATTACAAGTGTTTACAAAGGAAAACATTAAGATAAACATTATGTTTTTCTCTAGACAAAGACTGGAAACATTATTCATTTTTTCTATCTGTATCTTAGGAAAAATCAAAAGAAAAAGAAATGGTTTTCCTCAAGGAAAAGCATTGAAATTGTTTTAATTTTTCTTTTTTGTTTCTCAAAATAAATTTTATGTAATACATGAGAAAAACTAATTATAAATTATTTGACATCTTTCTAATGGGTTTTTCTTCCCGAAAAATCTCCCAATCCCTGCAGTGTGGGAAGCAGAATGGAGGCCTCATATTTCTTAGTGTTTCGCTTGGAACAACCAGCCCCATGCAATCAGCGGATGTGATAAGGGACAATCCAGGCTTTCCCAGCAGTTGCTTGCAGTGAAACAATGTTGACCTGAGTCGTCAGCGCTTGGACAACCACTTTCAAATCCATCACACAGCTGCCCACCTAGTTCATCACTTTTCATGACCTATATAATCCACCTTCTACCAGTTATGTCAACCATCCTGGTTCCAGGCAGAAATATCCCAAGTGGATCACTAGTCCATACTTTTCTCGTGGATCCATGCTGTGATCCTGAAAGCTGAAGCTATGGTAAATGATCAGAGTAACGCAATAAGGAAACATGTCATATCAATGTGAGGAGAAACTCCCAGTTATGATTGTTGACTGTCGGCACATACTCGTGAGGTTCTCTAGCTTTCTTCGCTTGCCTTCCGTGGATCGCACTGTCACCTCGCTCTATCTAATTTATCTGATCGTCTCTCACTCTTCTGGAATTTTCACTCGCCTCTTCGCAGAAGCGGTGGTCCTCTGAAATTTGAGGTCCAGGCTCAATGACCCGACCCAAACTGGTATCCCTAGGATCCCTCGTCCTGGCGCACTTTACTAGGAAGAAGTGTCTCTCCCGATGTCCCGAGGATCCAATATTCTAACGGGGAATGTAATTGTTTCAACATACAAGCATATGTGAATCAAGTACTCCTATACATGGTTCGAACACATTAGAGCCATCAACTTACGTTGCAGTTGGACTGGATTTATCCCATTAACGAGCAGACAAGTGGCTAGGAACAGCCCGAACCATGTCGTATGTAATCTAGATTCTGGACATATCTTTTGTACATGAGTACAGATCTTGGGGCCTGCACTGAGCAAATTCCATTGCGTAAAGCCCAAGCAAGTACTTGATATGAAGTTTGAGTGAACGACGCGCAAGGTCGGGTGGCCATAATAGACGTTCAGCGTGAAATGTGTTCTGCATCCATTCCGTGAATTGCGTAGTACTCAGTACCACCATCCTTCCTACCCTTTTTACTTTTTCAGCTTTGGCAAGGAAAAGACCAGCATCCGGAGTTTCTTTTATGAGGTAGACGGTATCTACTTGATCATGTTGCCAAGGGTAGTGAAGTGAGAGGAATTTGAATCCAACTAGCTGAAAAGATTCTTTCTGATAAAACAAAGGATTTTACCTGAGAACTACTTGAAAGAAATATGACAAGTGTTTACAAAGGAACACATTAAGATACATCTGGGGAATGCTGAAATACTGTAGCAAGTGGCTGTGTTTATGGGCAAAAACTATGTAGCAGCTGACTTATTAATGAACTGAAAAGTGATTGTGCAATAATGATGAGATATGTCGGAACTTCTTCATCATATTACTTTTGTCAAGTGCCGAATTCTACCCGAAGACTTTGGACACATCACACAGACACTCGCCACCCATCACATAGGGCCATCACACTCGCATTATCACTTGGTGGACAATGGCCCCATTGTTCACCAAGTTACTTATATCGGACTGCTGTGGATAGAACCCTCGGTCACTTACATCGGACTGAGGGGTCCGTCACATTACATACTAAAGATATCACATCACACACTTAACTGAAATGTAAAATAAACTCATACTTGTTCTTAGGTCCAGTCAAATACCAGTCATTTGCATTGGACTGAGGGAATAAACTCATACTTGTTCTTAAAGCTAATTTCTGGCATGACCATGATGAATATGTGAAGAAAGTTAGCTTCATTAGAGTCCTGTATCAACATCAACGCGCGTATGCCCAACACGGTTGATCGTCAAGTTGTTGAGACTGTCTTCCTGTGCGTCAAGTCTGCGCACATGAAACCAGAATATGGCCCCTGTTATGCTAGCAAGAACTGCCATAACACCGTAGTTCCATATCAACAGCGGGTCAGAGGACAGTGCTACGTTAGTTGTCAATCTTACTAATAAAAAATTGAGAATAGTTCCAACGTACAAACAAAAGCCTCGCTCAAGGCGGCCGCAATAGCTGAAGCGAAGAGGTAAACCGCCATCACAAACGAGCGCATGTTCCCAGGTGCTTTGGTGAACGCATATTCTAATCCAGTGATTAATGCAAAAATTTCACTGAACGCAATAAGAACATAACTATAACCAGTTATTATGTCGAGTGATCGAGAAGACAAAAGTGATACTTACGATCCTGTCTGAATCCAAACGTTGAGAGGAGAAACGAGAGCATTCTGATTTGCGTCTTTGCAAGTTGCAGCCGAATAGTGACAAGGGTTTGTCTACAAAATCGTGGTCACCTTCAGCGTCTCCGATGGAACAGATGGTTCACCTTGTAGATATAATGTTGGACAACTGGAGGGACAGATTCAGAAGGGTTCAATATAATAAAGCTTTCAATATACCTGCAGCCCAAATCATGGCTGCAGATCCGGCTGCAAATCCAGCAGTGATCTTCCTGAGTGCGCTGAATTTGAGTCCACTGCGGCGAAGGGCAGGATATACCTAGAAAGATCAAGTTACAAAGTTGTCCTTGTAGACATTTCGTAAGCGCGTACGATGATATCACAGATAGGAATGAAAATAATGAGCACAAAGGGGCCCAGATCTGGCAATAGGTCATTTGGGAAGCCGTGTGTGGACATCGTCGCAGCTTGAGATGTCAAGTTATTATGCAACTGGTTATATGCGAGCCCTACCTAACATTTCAAGAAACTCAAAGGTAGAAAAGAATATGCGACGCACAATAGATGGGAAACCAACAAAACACGGCGCACGCTTTCAGACCACGATTAACTTCATCAACCCACTGGTCATCAAAAGTCATCCACTTCGGTTTTTCACCGGCGTATTTGCTGGGCTTTGCGTTTTCCCAGAAGTCAGGTGCCGTCAACTGTCGGTACATCTTAACAGGATTCAAGCTCCATCGGCCACTGGCAGCATGTTTCCACAAGCGAAAAGCTGTCAAAAGGACAGAGTCTGTAGGTGGGGTGCGCACATAACGATTGCGGCCGAGGAAAAGCGCAATTGGACAGAAGAGGAATACAATTGTTGGAAGCGTGTAGGCGAGCCAGAATCCAACATACTGTTAGAAACATCTCAGTCCATAGATTAGGGAAAGACAGAGAGATTACCACCTTTTCTGAAAACGTCATACCAATCTGACCAACCAGCGCGCCAATATTGATGAAGAGATAGAAATACTGAGTGATTCTATGGGATAAGCGGAAGTACTATGGGACAAGAGATTGCTTACCATATAGACCCTTGAAATGGTCATAACGGGATCAACGATAACTCGTTCACCCTTCTTCGTCGTGATCACAAACAAGCGAGTTCGTCTGTATTGCTCAGCAACCAAGGGGGAAATATTACCCTTAAAGAACCCTGTTCCCAAACCCATGACTATAAGGGCTATAATGAATACAACCAGGGCACCATTGCTATCCTCGATGACACCAGGAACGGCGGAAATTATAAGGATAATGTGGCCAAGGAGGGTAATAGCAACGGCGATACAAATCGTGTTGAACCGTCCAAGATAGGTATCAGCGATGTAGGCGCCAAGCAAAGGCGTGACGTAACACCTG
Source organism: Termitomyces sp. MG145 (assembly GCA_003313055.1). NCBI lineage: Eukaryota > Fungi > Basidiomycota > Agaricomycetes > Agaricales > Lyophyllaceae > Termitomyces > Termitomyces sp. MG145. The sequence goes on along the minus strand of QGOB01001248.1, from coordinate 90,768 downwards.
AGAAGGATTTCTTTGAGCAGATAATTGAAATGATAAAAATGTCGTACCAAAACTGGTAGAACGTTGTCAAACCTGTCGAAGTACGCTGACCTTTGCCTAAAGCACCAGATTGACCGTGGGCGAAGCCGGCACCCGTGTGCGAACCGGAAGGGAGTTTCTGTTGAATAAAATTTGTCTAAACAGGGCGATAAGACAAGAAGCACCGTATTATGTGAAGAATAGATAACTGACAAAGACAACTAAGGAGCCATAGAACTACACAGCGATATGTTAGTATCTTTATGAGGGTATGGCATTGACCAGACTCCACACCGAGAATCTCTCTGCTAACTCAATCAAAGCAATGACTGACATGCCAGTCAGGGGGCGAAACAGAGGAAATGCCTTGATAAAGGCTTACGATAAGCGCCCCAAGGAACAGCGTCGGGGACTCTTCGCAAAGTCTCTTGCTCCTCCACTGTTGGAAACTCAAGCGCATCGTGACTACCATCGAGAGCGTTGATTGAAAGTTCCACTGCACTTGTCTTTTCAATGCTGAACCTCTTCTCGTCTATGGTCGATGCCTTGGTGGCGATAGGCTGACTTGCCATGCTTAGTATGTATGACCATCCATGTTTCTCTTTTACACACCTGTCAAACAGTCGAGCCGCGTTGTATGACCATCCATGTTTCTTTTTTACACACCTGTCAAACAGTCGAGCCGCGTTGTATGACCATCCATGTTTCTACACACCTGTCAAACAGTCGAGCCGCGTTGTATGACCATCCATGTTTCTTTTTTACACACCTGTCAAACAGTCGAGCCGCGTTGTATGACCATCCATGTTTCTTTTTTACACACCTGTCAAACAGTCGAGCCGCGTGCCAGAACCAGAGACTAATTTTGAATCGGCATGTGCGGCCAACACTAAGTAAGGTTCTGATCAAACACACCAATGAGCCGTTCCATAACAACCTGAATAAAAAAGGCAGTTAAATGTAGCTATTTAGAAGCTAGTCAATATGACAGAGATCTCCAAGCTCCACGGTGAATGGGATAGAAACAAAGGAAATACTAAACCAGGAGGTGAGCAACCCCTTCATAGTAGAAAGAGGTGCTAGACAGGAAGACCCAATGTCTTGCCTACTTTTCAATATAGCTATAGAATTATTAGCCCAACTATTAAGAGATTCTGAGCTAAAAGGCTTCAAAAACAACAGAAGAACTGAGAGATTGATATTTTTCTTAAAAAAAATCCATTTTACCCTTTGGGACCTTGCCCTATGTTGGGTGCTATCTATATACATTCTCTATGTATCTCTCCTGTTGTAAGTCTGCCTAGCCTGGAGGGACTGTGTCCTTCCTGAGTGTGCCCAAGCTCAAGCTTGGTGCCATATTAAGCCCCCATTTGGACATGTCATATATTCTCACTTCCACCTTGTCGCCACTCTCTCTCCACTGCCTCTTCTGCACTCCCATCTATTATCACCCTCATCAGACACTTCCATCCAGGCTCTTCCCTTGTTGCTACTATGTCCTCCACATCCTTTGAATGTTTTCCAAATGACCCACATGATGTAGTGTAGAGGTGCATGTGTCTCTTCATAAACCTTGCTGCCTATTCTGTTAGCTTACACAGTGGGTGCATCCATTGGCAGGGTTGCTATACATGTCATAGTGCATACTGTGACTTTCTTCACCCTGATGTCAATGGGCATGATGCTGGCATGTGTGTCCAGAAGGTCTCTCAGTGTTGGTTCGTAGCATCCCTGTGATCTGTAGTGCACTTGTCCTCTGCACCCACCTCTTTTTTGCAATGTGTCCCCTTGCCCCTTTCACCACCCTGCCTCCAGATCCAGTGAGCACCACACATCTGCCACATATAGCATTGCTGGTGCTATCACTGCCTTGTATGACCTCCTCACATACTCTCCCCCTACTCTGCTGTTTACTTTCACCAGCCTCCTTGTCTTCATTGCTAACATGGTCCCTCACCCCTGTGTGTAAGCCACATGTTCTCTGAAACTCAGTTCCAAGAGAGTGATAGCAACCCTCTCTGCAGATGACATGATGGTCTACCTAGCATAAGAAGATAACTTCAGTGATTTGCAGGGCATACTTCAAAAGTTGTGTAAGGCATCTGGAGCAAATTTCAACATACTCAAGATGGTTTTAGTCCCTGTTAGCATGGAGGAGTATAGAGGGAACCTCATTGCAACCCAAAATACAAGCAAGATAGATCAGCCAATTCCCAAAAATATCTAGATAGCAGGGGAGAAAGAAGCACCACAACTTTTAGGTGCTTTTATAGGAAATAATATTGATAAAGTAGGAGTCTGGACCCTTACAATAGAAATGGTGGCAAAAACATAAGGAGATGGGCTAAAAGGAACTCCACTATTAAGGGTAAACACCTTATTGTTGTAATAGTAGTAGGGGGGATGCACACAATACAGGACTGGCCATGCAAGGAGTGCCTGCCCAGGTGGAGGAAGAATTGACAAAAATGATAGGGTGCTTCATATGGGGTGACAGTTGACCTACCTTCCCAGTCCTACACAAAAAGGAAGGTAAGAATCTCCTAAATTTTTAGCAATGAGGCAATCAAAATTATGAAGACAAAAAAGTACCTAAATATAGGCATTGAACCACCTAACATGGGCAATAGTAGCAGACTTGCTCATCTAAGAAAACATAGCAAACAAGTGGAAAGCTGTAGATGATAGTACTTATTCTAACATTCTCCTTCAATTCTTTGATGTAAATGCCAGGTCCAGTGAGGATAGATTCTCCTGGTCACTGTTAAAACAGCAAGGAAACACAACATCTCATTTTCCCCATTAACAATAGAACACTTGCTAAAGCTGCAGTGGCATAGTTCCATCTTGGATTGGAGAAGATAAAGTCAAGACAAAACTGCACATATATACCCTGTAAGGAAATGAGATGTGTGATAGAGGAGCAACAAATACAATCTAGTAATAGTAAGAACAAACTCGGAGTGTTTTCAGACACATCTATAATCTGTCTTCACCTAGTCATAGTAAGAACAAACTAGGTAATATAAGTAGGTGGAAAGTAAAGGGTAATACTCTGAGTCTCACCTCAAAGTGTTTTTGGACATGTCTGAGGTCAGCAATTTGTAATTGTAGCAATATATGAGGTACAGGTGATAATGGAGGGAGAATTCTTTGGACACAGGGTCAATATAAGAAAAACAAGGAGTAAGAAAAAGGAAAGACAAACATATAATGAGGGTATGTACAATTGGGATCTTTGGCCCTGCTTGTAAGAGATTAGATTGTCAAAACTTGTTCCAACACTTCCCTTCAAGCTAGTCAAAGACCAGATTTAGTGGCAAAGTGTTTGATTTTTGCAGATAGAAGTGGTTTAGTGAGAGTGTCGGCCAAGGTTGCTGAATACTTTCCTCAGTAGAGATTGAATCCTGAGGGCCTCCTTTGTAGTGTGAGTCATGCCAATGTATTTGCTTTTGTTGTGGAGAGAGAAATGAGTTCCTGATACTTGCAGCTCCACAAGATTGCACTGTCATTGAGGATAAATGCATACCCATTGATAGCATGCCTGTCCCCCACCATGCTTCCATCTGCATCTGAGTATCCTACCAGCTCCTTCTTCTCCTCTCCATACTGTAGCCACAAGTCCTTTGTGCTCTTCAGATACCAAAAGACTCACTTTAGGGCTTCCCAATGGGGCATGCCTGGATTTTTGGTGAAACAAGAGAGTGATGACAGCAAACACAATGTTGGGACATGCGCTAAGGCAGGCCCTCATCAGAGATTCCATGGCATCATGATGTGAATGTTGTGCATTGGCACAAATTCTGTGGTAGAGGCAGGTGACTGGGAGATGGAGAGTTGGATCTGCATATCCATGAGAATGGAGAGTGGTTTCATGTCCTTGAGTTCATAGCAACAGAGTGTGGAGTTAATGTGGGAGCATTGTGAGAGGGAAATAGTGTGACTGTTGGTGGTCATGCTTGATCTTGATGCCAAGGAGCCAGTGGATTTTTCCTAAATCCATGATCTCAACATGTTGTTTCATGCCATGTTTTACTTCCTCCCATTGTCAACCACTCTGCTTGAGACTGTAAAGGGTTTTTTCAAGGTGACAGACTTTGTTGGGTGAGTTAGGGGCATGGTAACTGGATGGCTGGCACATAAAGATGACTTGATTTCTTCAAGCTTGCCATTTAGGAAGGTGCTCTTGACATCAATCTGGTGTATTTCCATGTCAAGCATAGTGGTCATGGTGAGGATTGCATGAATGGATGCAAGCTTAGCAACAGGAGCAAATGTGCCAAAATAATTAACAACTGGAACTTGTAAGTAGCCTTTCACCACTAGACATGCTTGTACTGCTTTTACTTAACAACATTTCCAGCTGCATCTTTCTTCATCTTGAAGACTCATTTCAAGCCTACAATGTTGGCATTCCTAGGTTTGTCAACAAGTTCTCATGTTCCTGCCTTCCTCAGTGAGTCTTGACAACCTTTTCCCACAACTTCCAGTCAGGTCATTGCTTTGGCTCTGTCATGGATCTTGATTCAAGGCCTTCCACATCTTTCATCTCTGCTTCAAGAGCATACTCTTCAAGAAAGAAACTATCCTCCACCAGCATTGTCCAGTTAGCCTTGCCTTCTCCAATCAATTCTGATGCTAACTCCTCCTCAATTGTGGGCTTAGGGAGTGGGACACCTTGTGTTATGATAGGGTTGAAGGGGTGATGCCCTTCCTTTGCCACTGAAGAGGTTAAGAATGTGCCAGCTTGATTTGACAATGCAAGTTGATTGGTAGGTGGGCTGTGCAGGTTTGTCAGGGCTTTTATCTACAGTATCATCACTATCAGGCTCATCAGCAGGGTTACTTGGTAGGTTTATAGTTTCTAGTGGAGTAGGGGTTATTGGATGGTGGAGCCAAGTGTTCCTTGAACACCCAACAAGATGGTTAGTGACCTTGTTTGATAGACATTGTGCTCAACACTGACAGCTCTAGTGTCAGGCTAATAAATGCAGACACTATTGCTGTTCTTGTTGACACCAAGTCAACAGCCTTCACAAACATGCCCACTAGGCTTTGTTCCCTCCTCAACATGAACCCAGATCTTCTGGTCTTTTGGACACCCTTCAAGCTTGGCTTCTTGCCAGTAGCTGCCTCATTGTGTTGAGGCATGTCATGGATGGTGAGTTTCTGTCAAATTCCCTTCTCATTAAGGAACATGGCAAATTTCTTCCCATGTATTTGCTGCCATGATCCAAATGAAGGACTTTGATCTTGGCATTGTACTGGGCATCAACATGAGTGTGAAACAACTTGAAGGCAGCAAGGGTCTCACTTTTGGCATGGAGAAAATTTAAGTGTGCAAAGCAGGTTTTATTGTTGATAAAACTGACATAGTAGTGCCAACTAGTGATGGTGGCCATAAGGTCTATGGCATGTTCACCTGCCAAGCTTTGGCAACAGGCTTCTGCATTGACTTGGTGTAGATGCAAGTTCACAAAAGAAATAGGTATCAAGGTGCATGCCAGTAACAAAATCCTTTGCAATGAGTCTTTGGGAAATCTTAGGTGAGATGTGGCCCATTTTGCAGTGAAACATCTTGAGGGTAATGACTTCTTTAGCAGCTAGAGCCTAGCTAGCATTGTGCCACAATCAGTAGAGCTTACCAGCATCCCTCAAGATTTCACCAACCTTGATGCTATCATTTTGTCTGATGATGCACTTTCCTCCACCAAAGGAAATGTAGAACCCAGTGTTGTCAAGTCTGCCAACAGAGATAAGAGTGTAGCCAACTTCTGGGGAGTAAAAGACTTTGGTGAGGTAAAGGCCAAAGGAAGTAGTGCCAAGAGGTATGTCAATAATGAGTTCTCCCTTTGCTGTAGTACTGAATGACTTCTGATTGGCAGCTCATCATGGCTTTGGGTTGATTGGAGTGAGCTTGGAGAAATTGTCATGGTAGGGAGAGATATGAGATGTGCATTCAGAGTCCAATAACTCAACACAAGCAGGGTTCAATGGATCAAGGTTCATGACTTCAAACACCTTAGGAATCAATTTCCCATTGCTCAACATGCTATCTAAGGACATTGAGCCCAGACCAGCTGGAATACAGCTCCAGTTCTCATCCACTTCAGCATCAGTCACTTCCTTCTCAACAATTTTGAAAAACCAGTCATCATCTGTCAATGCAGTGGCAGCATAATTCACATCAGATTCATCAGTATTTGAGATGTCAGAGGCAGACTTGCTTTGGAGACCAGGCAGGAAATCATGGTCAGATCCCATGTGAGCAGCAAATGCAAAAATCATCATCACTTGACAGAGTCTCAACAGCATTGGCAGATCTGCTAGCTTTGGTCTTCACCTCTCCAGAGTCCTGCTTCTTGTTCTTACAGTCCTTCTGCTTGTGTCCAATCCACCCACATCTCTAGCAGGTAGGCCCCTTTTGTGGACCTTTATCAGCACCAGAAGTAACTGCTATTGCTTTGTTCTTCTGAGGCTTTGTGGCTGATCTGGCTGCATTTCAACATTCTTTTTGCACATGCTGATGATCAAACTCTTTGGATATTACAATGATCAGAGTATCAGGATGAATTTCCAAGGAGGCTGTTGTGTTGGAAGGATTGTCATTGGCCACTGTAGAATTTGCAGTGGAAGACAGCCCAAGGAGCTTAGTTGCTGGTAGCAGAGAGTTGGCATAGCTAGTGAGGGATGCAGTTGAATGGTAATCTTGGTCATCTATGTTGACGCTGACTGGTCCCAGTTCTTCCTTCTTCACTTGTAGGCTGTCAAGGAAGACACAGGCATTGCCTTTGTCAAGGCACCTCATACCAAGGAACTTAGCACAAAGCTGTGTTTGTGCAAATGTGCCCTTTTGGGTGTACTCCTTGGTGAGAACAGCCCAAGCTTGCACCACAGTCTTGTAATGACAAAGCTTCATCACAGGTGAGTCCGGAATCTTCTGGAGAAGAAGATTGTATGCCAATGACTCCACCTTGTCCCAAACATCAACAAAGCTGGGGCCACCCCAGGAGACAGGTGCAGCTTGGTGCCTGAGAAATGAGGCCATCTTCCTTTTGACTTGACAATGGCAGAGAAGCATATCTCAAAGATACTCTAGTTGACCCCATCAGACATTAGCTTTGGGACATCAGAAGGAAGAGAGTCAGTGGTAACAGCAGTGATGGACATAAAAGGTTGTAGCAGCTCTGCAGGATAGAAAAGAGGGCCCAATAACCTGATAGAGTAGCAACAAACATGATCTAGTAATAGTAAGAACAAACTCAAAGTGTTTTCGGACACGTGTATGATCTGTATCCACTTAGTAATAGTAAGAACAAACTAGGTAACGTAAGTAGGTCAAAAGTAGAGGGTAATCTTTGAGCCTCACCTCAGAGTGTTTTTGGACATGTCTGAGGTCAGCAATTTGTAACTGTAGCAATATATGAGGTACAGGTGATAACTGAGGAAGAATTTTTGGGACACAGAGTTAATATATGAAAAACAAGGAGTAAAGTACAAAAAAGGAAAGACAAACATATGACAAGGGTATGGTCGGGATCTTTGGCCCTGCTTGTAAGAGATTAGATAGCCAAAACTTGTTCCAAGAATGTGAGAGTTGCCTGAACCCAGACAAATGCAGAATGTATGCATGTACCTTCCTTAGCAGACTGGGCAGGAAGTGGCACCCTGACAACTCCATGAGCAGGAAGGAGCTTTTTGAAGAGGAAAGGACCCTTGTGGAAGCAACAGAAGGAACACTCTTTAATGCAGATGCTGTACTGAGAGAGAACTTGAGAGACAGATTCAGACTAATGGTTGAAAGAGAAAGTTTATCACTAAACTTAGATGCTGATCACTCAAGAAGATATCAAGGCCCCCCAACTCTAGTCACAGTCTACACAGATGGGTCATGCTTCAAAAATGGATCAGTTGATGCAGTGACAGGAGGACCTCTGCAAACAAGCATTAAGGCTGCTGGGCAGCTTGCAACAATCTAATAACACTGGCAAGCAAGTGGTATATGGCAGGAGCCATGCACACAATCCCATAACACCATTCCATAAATATTCTAAGCAGTGCTAGACAGTATGTATAACAAAAATCCTGAAAAATAGTGAGGACAAAGGTTAGATTGGTGTCACAGATAAACAGGAAGGAATTCATTGAAAACCTCTGTTTCTGAACTTATAAAGTTCAGAAAGCACTGACACCACTTCAATACAAACATTTCAATTAAAATTGATTGTGTGTTGAATTTGTCAGAGAGTAGACGTGTCGGACTAAACGCCTCCAGGACGCTAGGATCATGTGTGTTTGCCCAAGTCACTTTAAGCATGTTTTTCCGTAGTTGTCACACCTCAGTTCGTTCCACTTTGCTGTGCATGAGACTGAGGTGTGTTCCTTGTATTAATATTACTTTACGTTCACTTACATATACCCATACCTAGTATGCTTCGGCTTTGTCTAGGTAATTCAAATTAGAGTTTGTTCCACTTTGCTGTGCACGAGACTGAGTACGCTTCGGCTTTGTCTAGCCTCTCAACTTTCATTCTCGCCTACACGTCGACCTCTGAAAGGTTATGGGCCTCGTTGCCTAATACCGATCAAAATTAGACGAACTCAAAACAACAGGACATACGTTCCTCATCGTGTTCCATCTGCGCAAAAACAAAACTTTCAAAAACTTCCCAAGACCACTCAAATCACCCCTCTGGACCCACTCATAGCCGCGAGCACTCACGCCTCACGCCATGTCAACCTCAGAAACATCTTCAAGCTCCTGTCCGACCCTCACTGGGCCCGACAACTTCCAAATCTGGAAGATCAGGATCATGGCAAAACTTCGACAAGAAAAAGTCTGGGATGCCATCACAGAACCATTGCCAAACACACCCATGGAGCAAACCACATCACCCGGCGCACCTGTAACCTACTCGAGCACATCGGCCCAGGCCCACGCTGACAGCTGGGCAGTCCACAATTCAAAGGCTGCAGGCATCATCATTGCATATGTCTCCAACAGATTGGCAATAGAAGTTGGCAAACCACGCCAAAGACATGTTTGAAAAACTAGTGAAGATTCATGAAGACACAAACGTTGGGGTCAGCACTTTCTATACCTTTGTCTTCATGCTCAACCGCAAATGGGATGGTTCCCCTTTGACTCTCAGCGACCATATTGCCACAATCTCTGCCGCTGATGCAAAGCTTACCGCTATGAAGAAGCAGATTGATCGTGAGTTCCTTGCATACATATTGCTCCACACATTACCAGAGGACAATGTATGGGAATTGTTCTGCGCTACTGTCCTAAACTCCCTTATCCCCAGAAAATCATTGTCATTCTCCGAGCTCTCAGACCACCTCATGTTTATGGCCACTGCACAACAAGGAGCAATGTCTGACGCAGCACTCAAAGCCAACACTGTTTCTAGACAAAAGGCAAAAACAAAGACCGACAAATGGTGTGAACATCACAATTCGATCACTCACAACACAAGCGAATGTCGGTCGCTGAAGGAGCAAAAGGACGGCAAGAAAAAGGAAAGAGGAAAGGCCAAAGTGAAAGCAAACCATGCCAGGCATGACTCAGACTTGGACAGTGGGGATTTGGACACTATGGAGAGCGAAGCAGGTGAAGGAACTGCTGGGTACTCAAATATCAAGTCTGCTCATATTTCTAAGGCACTAATGTCATGAATTTTGGCTTATGCTGGGAGTGACTCAAGAGAACTCACCTGTTCAAGTACAATAGCAGACTCCGGTGCTTCAGCCCACATGACCCCACATCACAAGTGGTTCAAATGCAGAACATTCAAGAGATTGAGCCTGCCACAAAAGATTCACTTTGGGGATGACTCCTTTGTCGAAGCCACAGGTGTGGGCACCATTGCCCTAAAATGCGACGTCAATGGTTCAACAAAGATTACAGAACTTGAGAATACTCTCTACATACCATCTTTTTGACTCACACTTGTGTCAATTCGCCGTCTTGACAAGGCAGGCTACTACACCATATTTAAAAATGGGGCATGCGAGATAAAAACCTCAAAAGGTCAAAAGGTAGTTCTCACTGGGTCGCATAAAGGGGACCTATACCACTTGAACACATTACCAACACTCCACGCCCTCACCTTCATAGACATAAATGTCCTTCACCATTGTCTTGCCCACATGTCACCAAACAGGCTGATACAAATGGTGAATGAAGGGTATGTTGAATGCATTGATAAAACAACAGGAAAGGCAAAATTCTGTGAGCCGTGCATCTTGGCTAAGTCCAAAAAACTCCCCTTCAGACACAAAGGACAAAGAGCCACTCATCCGTTCCAAGTTATACACTCTGATGTTGGTGGACCCATCAACCCAGCCAATCGTCACAGAAATCATTATTGGATATCATTCATTGACAGGTATGGATGCTTCCCTTGGGTGTACTTCATGCAGAAGAAAAGCGAGGCTGTGTCAGAACAACCTTCCAATATATTCTCCACCGTTGTCCGATTGGAAGAAATCAATGAAGTTTTTGGAGAGGTGCAGTTCCACAATGTTGGCCCCAAGGTGAGCTCGAATGTTGTTTTTGAACTCGTGGAAGCGCAAGAAGAACTTGGCAAGACTGGTACTGTGCACCTCACAACAGCTGCAGACACACCTGAACAGAATGGATTAGCTGAACGCATGAACCAAACCCTTGTAAACACTGCTACCGTCATGTTAATTGAATCTGGACTCCCGAAATTGTTCTGGTCTGATGCAATGTTGACCGCTGCCACTGTCATCAGGAGGACGCCGGCAGCTGGACTAAAGGGAAAGGTACCCTACTCAGTGATCTTCAATCGCAAGGTTGACATTTCCTGGTTTTGCCCATTTGGCTCTACCGCTTATGCTCTCATACCCAAAGATAAACGACAAGGAAAGTTTGCGGACAAAGCTCAAAAAGCAATACTTATCAGCTACATGACCGGAAAAAAGGCGTACAAACTCCTGGATGTCAAAACAAAGAAAGAGTTCAGCAGTCGACACATACGCTTTGATGAGAACACCAATCTGCCGTCAGAGATTGTAAATCTTGAAACCAGAGACATCAAGACACCCAAGCAGAAGTGGGGGCTGAACCTGTTGAGACCAGTGCTAAACAAGGCAAGGATCGAACAGGACAATGGGCATGATTCAGACAATGAATCAACGTATGATGAACATCCTAGGACAGTGGGAGCAGATGCAAAAGGACCCAGTACCAAGAACGCAGAAGTGGATCCTGCACTACCTCCGCCACAGATGCCGCACCCAACTTCCCAATCTTCCCAAGCACAGAAGCCACCATCGCAGTCAAAGCCAAAGACAGGCACTACTCAATTGAGCAAACCTATAGGTGCGATTAGAAAGCGAAAGAGAATCGATGAAAAGCTACCAGAAAGTCAGGATTCAGTGGGAGCAAGTTCAGAAACACTTGATAAACGACCCACACAAATTCAAAAAACCGTTGTCCGCAACGCTGACTACAATTGAGCCGTCCAACTTCAAGAACAGCAAAAGGAGGACACCAGGGCCAAGAAGTGCATTCGACCCGTCGAAACTGGAGCCGATCAACCATCAGGGGAAATGCACCAAACACTACTTGATATCCAAGCACAAGCTGATGACCCTGAACTCAGCGATTTAACGGAAACACCAGAATCTGAGGACAACAAAGTGTACTTTGCCAGGATATCGGAAACTGGACCATCCAATCACACACTCCCTCGAAATGCAAAAGAAGCTCTTGAAGGGCCAGACAACAAGCACTGGAAGCCAGCACTACAAGAAGAGCTGCAGAACCTCATAGATAACGACATCTTTGAAGTAGTACCTGTAAGGGCAACCTCAGAGAGCTGTGGAAGTCACACAGCTGGCAGAGGGATATCCAAAGATGTATTAGCAAGTGGCTACAGTGTACAGGAGTTAGCTACTCACCTGGCAGAGGGATATCCAAAGAGAATAAGTCTGAGGAATCCCTATGCCAGGCTGTGGATGCTTCTGGGGCCCCAGAAGCATGGGAATCAACTATATAATACAGAGAAGCCACTGGAAAAATACTGTGGGAATAAAAAGATAAAAACTCGGACATTGCCAGAGAATGGATTGGTAATGACCATCAGGTGACTCTGGCAATGTCAGGTGGTCTGGAGAAGTCAGATGACCAGGAAGGGATCAGATGACCTTGAGAGCAAGGTCAGGTGATCAGAAATGCGGACACAATATGTACAGATAGTATCTAAAGGGAAACAGAAGGGAAAAGGAAGGGGAAAAAGAATAGGAAAGGGAAAGGATGGTCTCTAGGGGTCGTCTCCTTACAGTACCCACCCCCAAGGGAGTAAAACCCATCACTTCAAAATTAGTGTTTCGTGTTAAGTACGATGCCAGCGGGGAAGTCGAGCAGTACAAAATTTGGATAGTTGCCCGAGGCTTTACACAGGTTGAAGGCGTGGACTACAAAGAAGTCTGGGCCCCAGTAGCAAACCTTGAGTCAATTCGTGTCATCCTCACACTGGCTGCAAAGTACAATCTTGAACTCGACCAAATGGATGTAGCAATGGCATACCTAAACAGGGAACTTGAAGAGGAGCTATACATGTTCCCACCCGAGGGCATTGCAATCCCAAATGGCTACTGCTGGTGGCTCAAGAGGTCATTATATGGTCTCAAACAAGCAGGCCAAACATGGAATCTCACACTCAATAAGAAGCTTTGAGGTCTTGGCTTCTCACGGCTAAATGCCGAGATGTGCCTTTACATTTACAGGGAAGGAAGTCACATTTGTTTCTTGGTGGTCTATGTCAACAATTTCATACTGGCTGCAAGCTCACGTCCACTCATGGACAACATAAAAGCGAGTTTGTCAAAGACCTTCAAAATGTGTGATCTTGGACCCGCGACATACATATTAGGAATTCAAATTAAGTGAAACCAAAAGGCACAAACCATTTCACTGTGCCAAGAGCAATATATTAGAACCATTGTCGAACACTGCGGCATGAAGGATTCAAAACCGATGTGGACCCCAATGGCAACTAGTGCAAAACTCACAGCTGAGGACCCCGAGTCAAACGTCACAATTACCAACATGGAAATTGGCAGCAAAAGAGTCTCATACTCATGTATGCTATGATGGGAACTAGACCTGACATAGCTTATGCTGTCGGAGTGCTCAGTCATTTTAGTGCAAATCCAAAACATCACCATTGGGCGGCTGCAAAACAGGTTCTACGCTATCTGAACACCACAAGTGATATGGAGTTAAAGTTTGATGGAAATGATGTAGGCATAGACATGTCCTTTCATGGCTATTCCGATGCCGACTGGTCTGGCGACTCAGACACATCCCAGTCAACCTCAGGGTATGTTTTCATCTTGGTCCGCGGAGCAATTGGGTGGGCCAGCAAATGGCAAACTATGGTGGCACTTTCCTCCACTGAATCGGAATATATCGGTCTCTGCTATGCAGGGCAACACTTGGCATGGCTTAGGAGCTTCTTTGAGGATATTGGACATGCCCAGAAGGACCCATCCACTCTTCTATGTGATAACCAAGCTGCCATAATTCTGACAAAAGAACCGCAGTATTGATCCAGAACAAAACACATCCAATGCAAGTACCATTATTTGCGCAATGACTTGGTGTCGAAAGGTCAAGCTACCATGTGTTTCGTTCCCACTGAAGATATGGTTGCCGATATTTTCACAAAAGCTCTGCCACATGACAAGCATTGGAAGTTCGTAAAAGCTATGGGACTACGCCTCCACACGAGTGGGAGTGTCAGAGAGTAGACGCGTCGGACTAAATGCCTCCAGGACACTAGGATCACGTGTGTTTGCCCAAGTCACTTTAAGTATGTTTTTCTGTAGTTGTCACACCTCAGTTCGTTCCACTTTGCTGTGCATGAGACTGAGGTGTGTTCCTTGTATTAATATTACTTTATGTTCACTTACATATACCCATACCTAGTATGCTTCGGCTTTGTCTAGGTAATTCAAATTAGAGTTTGTTCCACTTTGCTGTGCACGAGACTGAGTACGCTTCGGCTTTGTCTAGCCTCTCAACTTTCATTCTCGCCTGCACATCGACCTCTGAAAGAATTAACAAGCCCTGAACTAAACTAGTATTTTGTACTCACAAGTACTACACCATCTTCAACTCCTCACCCTTCAAAACCTCCAGTGACACCTTCTCTTCAAACATATTCCATAAGTGCTGAGAAGCATGAAGCTACTATAGGATCTGTCTATCAGTTAATGTAATGAGTTTGAAGTTTGAATGGCTCATTCCGAGCCTTGTGTGAACTCATCTATCATTGAGGAATAAGTTCTTCTTACCCTCTGGGCCAAAACATATTCCTGTTCCAGAAGCTGCCTCAACACTTCCATTCTTTTGGCAGGATGCATCATTATACACTACAATTTTCGATGGGTTCTCAGATGCCCTCCTACTGTAGTCCATGTTTTGTGAAATCTCCCCCTTTGTAGAAATACAAAAAGCCTTGCCTAGGCTTCCCTTTGTTATTATTTTTAGCTTGAAGAGGATTACATCATGCCCTCTGCTTTCCTCTTCTTCTTCCTGTGAGGGTCCCCTGGTCATTGTTGGTTTCCTTGTCTCATATTAAACCTAATTTTCCTAGAATGCTCCTGAATGTATTTCCACATTTGTTTGGGGTTTGGCACCCTTCACTCCTTATTCTTTTGCAGCTCATGCAGGCACAGTTTCTCCTCTTTTTGTGTCGGGTGTTTATTATATTAACAGCTACCGTGGCACATATTGGTCTCTCATTGTCTACCTTGAGGTATCTCTTCACCTTCATCAGCCTCAATTGCCTCTTCTTTGGTTCATATTAAGATATTTTCTCCGTGTGTTGGGAGGTTAGCAATGTCTGAGTCATCGCACGCAGGCGACAGGCCCATTTACCAGTGAGATTGCAGTAAAATAACTATCGACGGATGGAATATCGATTGTATGTGTAGGTATCATACTCAAAATTGTGATATAGCGAGTAATAATTAATCCAATTGTAAATCAAGCGGAGGAAGAAGAATGAATTGACCAATTGGTCGGACAATGTACGACCGGCAGGAAGACCATCACAGTCCATGTTGAATCTCGAGCGAGTATATCCAAAGCCCAATCCTGCAGCCCCTACTATGCTCCTACTATGAACGAGACTCGTCAGATAGCGAGTGACTCCGTCCAAGAGTGCTTGACAGCGAAAGCCCAATGCTCACCGCTGGAGACGACGGGCCTGAACTCGGTACCTGAGGTGACTTCGGGGTCGAGAACGTATCCGGACTACTGTGTAATAAGAACTCGGTGGTCCCTGGTGGTGCCGACGCTGGTATCGTGGACGAAATCGCGCTGAGGATGGAGTTGGCTGACGAGCGTCGAGAAACGTAAGCGCGCGGTGGAAACGAAGCTTCCACCGACGTTGGGGAAACTAGTTCCTCAGTACGATCGCTTGGAATAGTTGGGATAGGTATGTCAAGAAATTCATCTTGATCGTGCAAAGGACGGGGTGGTGGTCGCTCCACCATGGCCTCAAGGAGCTGGACGAAAAGGGATAAAAATAAATACTCAGCCTTCATAATCTGTTGGGACTAACCTCTTTGCGTAACTCCTCCCCTGCATATTCGCCCTCCATCTCCTCCGGCCCAAGTAGCACCGTCCCCTTGCGGAACACCTCTCCTTCCTCTGCGACCCAACTCCGTGATCTATGAAGGAAGGAGAATGAGAAGATAGCCAAAGACTTATTGATCCAAATGTCACTCACCGATCATTGGGAGAAGCACTAACAGTACCTGCCTCAGGCGCATACACAACGGACTCTTCCTCTTCCTCTTCATCCTCGTCCTCCGAGTCCCGTTCCACGGCGGAAGCAGCAAGCACCGACGTGGGACTCAACACCTTCTCGTGCTCCTCCGGTTCCGGTTCCGCCCTTCCCTTCCCCTTATCCGCTTTTGGCGTCGTCGGTGTCGTCTTCTCAAGCTCTGACTCCGACCCATGTACATACGCATCCCCATTCACCAGTACATGTCCGTTCTGCATCTCTCCCCCTTTGCCGTTCTTCGAATCCGAATCCAGGGCATTATACTGGATCCCAAGCCCATGAAGTGTAAGAACGGGCCGTACAGGCGCAGGGAGGTCTCGAAGGAGTGCGTTGAGCTGGTCGTTCACGTCGAGGAGCTCTTGCATTAACGCTGCATCATGTGTGCTTTGTATAACCGTCACGAGCTCTGTCACAATCGTCCGTGCGTCCTTGGAGAGTTCCGCAATGACGTTGGGCTGACTGATTAGAGCTGAGAAGGGTGTTTTGGCTTTGGTGGGCGTTGATGATGGTTGGAGAACTTCTGTGAGTTTGTTGAGGCACTCCCGGGCGCGTACGGCAATATCGACCTCGTACTGCTTGTTGAGCATTAGTTGGGTCTAGAATGAACACATATAAAGGATACACACGTCCTTCTCGCCGAGGCGGATAGATTTTGCGAGCTCGCTCTCCTCAATCATGCCCCATACACCCTTCCCGAGACCACGACCACTCACAGCAGCCTGCGAATTGCGCTCCGCCTCTTCGGTATTTCGTACACACGAATTCAAGATCTCCCTACACATCCTGTCAATCAAAGAAGAATATCTCGTCAACATCACTGTCTGGTTGCAAGAACGTCAAACCAACTTGGCGAAAACCTCATCACCGGGCGGAATATTGAGATCCAAACAGCGCATGACGTGGTTTGCCTTGAGTCCAGAGGAGAGTGCCATGACCGCTGCGATGTCAAGGTTGTTGAGCGTCAGGTCAAGGTGCAGGAGCGACATAGACTCCGGAAGAAATTCGGCGAGAGCGATGGCGCCGGCTGAAGTGAGGGAAGTCGAGGAGAGAAAGAGACGTTTCAATGCGTTGTTCAGAGTGAAAGCTGTGCGAAGTGACTGGATCTATATTTGGAGGGGATTAATGACACAAGATAAGGGAGCAGGTGACATACCCCTTCAAGGCTAGGTCCAGAACATGGGTTTTTGCTGAGGTCGAGAGTCTCCAGACATGAATTGTATTTCTACAGAACGTTGTCTACAAAGAGACCAAACAGATGCCAAAATACTCACCAGCGCTTCAGCTATGGTCGCAAGACACATCACATCCAGCTTATTTTCACTCAAATTCAACACCTTCAGCGTTCGATTCCGTTTCAACACTTGCGAAAGGTAGGTGATACCCATCTACCACACACAAAGAAAAAATTGAAACCAAAACCATCAATTCCAACTTTACACAAGATGATATAGGACACCCGAAACTCACACGAAGATCATTTCCCTTTAAATCCAACGTCCTCAATGCCCCAAGGCGCGGCAATGCATCCAACGCCCTAACTTTATCTAACAACGCCGCACTGGGTCCCGTATCACGCCTGGAATGGCTCTCAAACCCACTCACGCTGGGCGCAACACTATGTGGCAGGTGCAGATGCCGGGTCGTCACGCCACCCTGCGACGACGACGTTATGATAGGCACAGGCTGTCCCGTTGCTGACAGTGGCGGGTTACTCGCCATCGTCGGTGTCCGTGGCGGAGCTCCCCGACGAGCACGGGGGACATAGGGTGTGTATGTTGTCTGAACAGACTGTGTCGGATGCCGTGGGGGCGGGAGGATTGGACCTGTGCGTGCGGGAGCAATTTGTGATGGTGATGGAGTTGTTGGGGACACGGGGAGGTAAATTTGGGATGAAGAGGGTGAGGAGGACGCGGAGGAGGTGGGTGTGCCGAGAGGCGCGGAGACGACGTCGGGATAGTCACGTATCATGAGCGCGAGAGCGACGGCGCCGGCGGCGTTGATTCGGTTGTGGCGTAAGGAGATGTTGCGGAGGGAGGAGGTTCGCACGGCGCGCGCTGGTGAGATTTGTCAACCCGTAGAGCTTCAATGGTGATTGAAACTCACAGAGGGCTTCTAGAGCTGCTGGACGAAGCTGACAGTCGTCTATACGTAAAGAAACCAGGCCTGGATTTGGTGCGGTTGCAAAAGCGGCCACGATGTATTCGACCGACTTTTTATCCAAATTGTTTTGGGACAGATCTAGGAATTGGAGATTCTTGGCCTGTAGATAGAGATTAAAAACGAAAATGTACTGATGTTGAAGAAAATCCATACCTGTGCAATGTATGCACCGACTAGTCGAAAGGCTGGTGTCTTAAGCTTTCGATTTGATGCCAGGGAAAGGAATGATAGTGATTCGGGTATTAATAGTGAATGTAACATTGGTTTTAGTATCTGTGTATATTATCAGATGATAACACGTTCGAAAAGCGGACGTCATACATGTTCATCCAGGTTACATTCTCGAAACACCAACTTCCTCAGTCCCCACTCTATAGTGAACACATCCGACAGGATTGACGAGGAGGCGAACGTCAGCTGTACACCCGAGAAGTCTACTGAACGCGGATTACTTGGAGACGCATTCTTGGAAGAGAATGAGATTGACTGCAGATTGCGTAGTGATAACAGTAACATACCTTGAAGGCAGCTGTGATGCCGAGATCAGGTTTCTCATCGCATTGGACACAGCATTCCCTGTAGAACGATTCCACCTTGTCTAGAGACCACCAATCATCCGTGTCATGAGACCCTGTCCCTAACACATTCCCCCTGACCACTCGTCTTCGACGCTCAAACTCGCGATCCTCAATGGCCTTCTTCTCCTCCCTCAGGGCTGGCGTCGACGGTGGGTTGACCGAGGATATTGGATACACTATTGCAATCTCAGGCAATATGAAATGGGCCCTCTTCAACGGTTTGGAGTCATCGGAGGGTGTACTTGGGTTCTGCGTCGGTAGAAATCTAGTGAAGCGCGAGAAAAGTGATGAGTGGACTTGCGTAGGTCGTTTGAGAATACTTTTGCCAGCAATTGGAATGGTTACTGCAGACGACGACGGCGAGCAGGAAGAGTTAGAGCCAGCCATATACCGACAGTAACTTGAAGTTACAGAGCCATAAACAAATGCCGCCCGAGAATGTGTGATGGGTCAAGTGGCCTTGTCACGGCTGATTTCGCCAACGGCTGACAGTCGACGTCGCGTGTCAGACTTTGTCACGTTGCCTACATCATTTCATTCCTAACCCAGCAATATGTACAGTCTGCTCTCCAAGTCGAGATAATCTCTACCAGAATTAGAGAAATATCGTCCATCTATGAATATATAATGTCCTTGGTGGAAGAAGAGAAGACGGAAGTCTTCGCAACAAAGAAGGATCGAAGTGCCAAGAGCCGTGTATTGCAAGTTCAGGAAGATACTTATGATCTGTAAGGCCACTATGGGGAGATAATAAGGTACTGTCGACAAGATCTGTAAGGTCACTATGGGGACATAATAAGGTACTGTCGACCAAGTTGAAGAGAACAGAAGTTTCATTGTAGATTACTATGGTTAATTAGCAGATTAGTGTGGGGCAATTCATCCATTGCCTGAATCACAAGAATAGGGACCCATTTCTTTGTTGAACGGTCAAAACGGTTAGACTTTGTGTTGGCTAAGATGGGGCACTCGCTGGACGCCCCATCGACACACATTGTGCGTTTGGGCAGCACGTCTTGATGTCAGCGATGAAGGCATCATGAAGCGCTGATGTGTCTCTGTCGAAGGAGAACGAAATCTCGAGATTCGTCACCTACTCCGGGAAATGGGCGGACCGCAAATGATCAAAGATATCGTCGAAACCCATGTTTTCGTAGTGTGATACGAATGGTGCGAAGGTTTGGAGCGTCTATGATACCATCTAGATAGTAGAGAAGGTTCGATAGGGTCTCGCCCATGGAGTTCCCTTGATGCTCATCGTAGTCCTTGGTAGTCCCATTGTTGATGACTGCCGGAGGTATTTTGATAGTGATAGATTCACATGTCTTTTTAGGTGATGGTTGATTGTAAGAGAAGAGGATATCCAGCTAGCGCCATGATGTACTTGGTGAGGTAGGATGGACAGGGAATGTGCACGCCTTTGAAAGAGATGCGGGTAAAAAGCGCTTTCCGGGTCGAGTTGACCAGTGGGAACGAAGTCATGACGTGGATCCGGTTACTGTTGGACAAGGGAAACGTCCATACCTCGAAGATAATTCTCTCGAGCGACTCGAGGGGCAGCGAAGCAGAATTCATAACGGCTTCGACTTTTGATACATGATTTATATGGCCGTAAGAATAGGATTCATGGAGACGGTGAGACAGCCGCAACTTGATGAAACCGGAGGAGGCACATAGCTGCAGATAAACAAGTAGATAATCCAGTAAAGGGGAAGTTCAAGTGGTGGGAACAAAGCACGCCTCTTCATCCTAGGCGGTGTCGCCCCCTGTGGCGTCGTCGTCTTGACCTCGAGATCGACAGATGTTCTGGCGGCACTCACCCAGTCGAGGAGAGTGAAGGTCCGCGTGGATCGCGTCAATCGACTGGATTACTCAGCATTCGATGTCGTTTTGGGCCATGATTTGCGTCAAGGTATCCCAGGCGCATAGCGTCCTCCTGTGAACGACAGACTGTATCTTTTGGAGACGGTATATCAAAGCAAGACAGAGTAATCATCAAAGGTAATACGGGCTGGGACTCTCAAATGGCAACACCGTTTGACTTCAGTTGCGGCTGGTTTCTCACGTAAAGCATCCGGATATTTTTCGCTAAGATATGTATAAGGAAAGCACAAGATAGTTGACAACAAGAGACACACGAGTTCCTCGAACAATGAACTTCACAAATTGCTAGGCATACACGACTTCCTAGATACTATTGACTCCGGATGATTACAACATCATCATGGAGGGAATCTTTGAGAATTCGAACCTAATAGAACAAGGGAGTCCAGTCAATCAGTTCAACAAGGCCATACCTAAAGCAATGTACCTTGAAAACCTATAGATTAGCTCGGGGCTACATAATCAAGCCATCGCGGTGGCTTGTCCCATCCATGGACTGCGCGATACGATTCTATAAGCTCTTTATTCAACGCCCTCTGTCGGTCCTTTTCAGACCGGTTAGTCGCGACGATCAAGCACATTCTAAAAGGCGTGTCTCCATAGGTCTCGTCATCTCGAGCGCGGCCAACTCGTATGAAAGGGAGTTTATTCTGCAGCTTGGTGAGGGAATTGAGATAATCCAAGTTCGGGAGACCATGTTCCTCGGCCCATTTGATGACATCTCGCCTTTCAAAATCCCACCCAAACACTTTGAATTCGCCATAACGTGTTCGAAGCGGTGGGAGTTCATCTGTCGAGCCACTGAGAAGATGGGTTAGTTACAATGCTGTGATAAGACCAAGTCCAGCTTTTACGTTGAATGAGAGGGTATTTCCTGAGCCATTGTCTCTGAACTACGAGAAGCTGGAAGTCTGAAGAGCGGCGAAGTACAGCTGGCGACAATTTGGTTTAAATGGATGCTTATGTTGGATGTCTCCAAACACCCAATTATGACCAAACTTGGCCAACGCTGATCCTTAATTGCGCAGCTTTGTGCGACTCTTGAATCAAATCGGGCGAACCGTCCCAGATTAGTGCTACTGGTTCAACCGCACAAACACTCAGGCACCAAGGTCATAACTCATTCGATCTGACTGCGAGAATCAGGTGCTGAGTGCTGCGCCTTGAAGGTAAAAGGAGAGCTGGACAAGGGGTGTCGGATCGGGCGAATGTGGACATTGGATCTTGTTCTGCATTAGGTAACGGAACTTTCCGGTTGACATCGGCTGATGGTGGCACAACGTCAGTACTCACTTAAATTTAAAGTCCGACTCAAATACGACAAGTCTTAATAAATACAGTACTTCATTGATGACTTTGGAGAGAAGAGGTGGTAAGGACAGTGTGGAGTGTATAATAAATGCAGGATTAGCACATTGCATCTGCATGGCCTTGTATATTAGCTCAAACGCCGTTGCCTTGCCGTTGTCTTGCCAAACTTGCCAGAATGTCAAAACATGTCACAACAATTTCCTTATAATGGGGGAGGGGGTACATCATAGCAACCATGTCCAGATCTACTCGATCCGACACCCCTTGGAGCTGGAATCAAGTGAAAACAAACTACAAAGGATCCCCTTCTTTCTCGTTATCCTATTTTGGGTGGCTGACCCCGGCGAAAAGTCGGTTTCTTTTCATCTCAGCAGCCAGAAGTGAGGAGAGGGACCCTGAACCAAGCAACAGGGAGGAACAAAAGATTTGCCTTGTTTTGGTTACAGTGACCGTCATGGTTTCCCCATTCGAATGAGAATGCCATGTGGGCTATTTGTGTGGTCCACAACACAAAGGAACGTAGTGCGCGTGTCTTTCTGAATCAGATTTTCAATTTTTGATATCGGTGTGGCCAACCCGAACCTGTGATACATAAGTTTACCAAAAAAATTGTAGGGGTTTCCCAAGCTCAGGTAACCTCAAGTGCACAGTCCACTATGAACGTGCCATTGAACCCGGACCGCTCTAATTTCGTCCTACCTGGAATACAGGCTTGAGCAGACGAAACCTGCTCCTTGATGCTAATGCTCACCTTGGGGTATAGCAGAAGAGCTAATTGTCGACGAACTGAAGATCATTTTCATGCCTTTTGGAATGCAGTGTTAGGGCATCTTGTTTATGGTCATAGCAGCCTCTGCGTTGCTCCACAGATGGCTCTATATATTGAGAGCAGGGACTCAAATGTATATTGTGGAGAGGCATATGCGAATACCTCTTTGGAGACCAAATCCGGCAAAGATGCTGAGCGACGTCCTGACTTCCTCATCATATGCATCCGTGCGATCCATCGGTTGAAAGATCAAGCATCTGCGTCTTTCCCCATGTTCCCTACTTCCTTCTCTGACTGGCACAATATGCGTTTTCAATATGCATTTCCACGCATCTTGATTGAACTGAAGACAGTGCCTTGTCACAATCTCTGCAAGGTGGAATACTTCGAACAGGACCTTGACTACGCATTTCAAGATGCATGGCAAGAAGCGAAAGATCAAGCAATAATCATATTTAATCGAGAGGATTATCGAGGCCTTGACACAATACTTGTTATCCTAGGGGCAGGAGAATGGTGGCGGCTTGGCATTAATATGTAGAAGGAGAACTTACGAGTTTCTTCCAGCTCATGGATGAGATGGAAAAGAAGAAGTATGGGGGTAAGCGGTCAAGGGGTAAACACGCTAGATTTAGACTCCCTCCCACCCCTCAAGGTGTTGTTCAAGGAACCCCTCTTATGGTTTTCCACGACATTCATGAACAGCAAGATGTTCATCCTGATATTGACTCATGGAGACCTGAATCTGGCTACCTCACCTCCAACCTCTTGTTTGGATCTCCGGCATCAAACCAACATTTCTACTTCATCCACAAGTACTTAAACAAAGTTGAACTGCCAATTCTGGATGCGAATCTTACTGTCAGTTTCTAGTCCTTCTCTCAAGTTTGTTATATACTTACCTTCTTCATGTAGACAACACCTGACCTTGGCCAAACGACTCAGGGAGCCAAAACTAACTTATACTCCGACAAAAGTGAAACAGAGGATTAATATGATTATTCGTGATCATCAGGCAAGGAGATAGAAGGAACAATGATGGAGGCGTGTAGACTAGGGATACTCTTTGATATTTGTGACATGTTCTATGACCTTGATCCTAACACCGACTTGAAATTTGTTGTGGCTTGTGCCAGCATGCTGATCAGAAAGATAGTGAGAACATTACAATCCAAAAACTGAGATGTAATAAGAGCGCACCAGTGATTCAAAAGCCCTGAACTCTGCCTCTTTGGCTTACTTGTATGCCTCTATTGCCTTCAAAGCCTCTAACCGAGCATCCAAGTCTCTGCATGCGATCTATGGATGACTTGTTTAGTTTCTGGAGATCCCCTGATTCCACCAAGTAGACATTTCCTTTTGGACCAGTGAGCTGTGTATATGTCTTCACAGAGCCACTAGGACCCTTCCCTTTTGCCAGTGAGGCACTCCCAGCAGCGCGTGCAGCATTCTTAGCAGCCTCAAATCCCTCCTTTGCCATCGCACCTCCTGGATGAGTGCAGAATGGTGCTTCATGCCCACCACACTGTCTCCAATGGGTGGCACAGGTTGTGCAGCATTTAGCGCTGGCATGGTGGGTGTGGTCCGGGAGCCACAGCTTTGATGAGCAGAGTCAACCATGCATGGTTGCAGTGAGGGCAGTGTCAGTGGGTGCAGGGTTGACGCAACATTATACGATTATTTGCGCAGTGGTTCAATAACGGTTACTATCACTCTGAGATTCGAGATCAAAGATGCCTCAAATCTCAGTGAGTCCTCTTATTTATATATGCTCCTACTTAAGTGAAACAAGGGTGTGGAGCATGTGTTTCGGGGTGAAATAATCTGGCAAGATGTCTCAAATATACGCACATTATGACGCGACTATGACGGTTGCTCCCAGGTCAATTGGAGTCTCCGAGATGTTTCTCGTCACTCCCACTCGACAATGACTGAACAACCAGTCCAAGAGCATCTCTACATTTGTTGAATGCCTCTCGAGGTAATGCTTTGGTTAAGACATCTGCAATCATGTCTTTTGTAGAAATATATTGCAGTTTGATATTTCAGCGTGAGATATGATCGCGAATAAAATGATATTGAATATCAATATGCTTGGCTCGTGAATGCAAAACCGGATTATTAGATAGAGCTATACTGCCAGCGCTATCAGAGTGTATGATAGTGGCAAAATGTTGAGGAAAATCGAGTTTGCGCAGTATTGTTTGCAACCATATAGCTTCCCGTGTAGCGTTAGAAGACGCGATGTATTTGGCTTTGACTGTCGAAGTGGCGACCACAGATTGCTTCTTCGAAGACCAAGACACTGTACTTCCATCAATGTTGAAACACCATCCACTCACAGATTTTCTATCATCGAGATCTCCTGCCCAGCTTGAATCACTCCAACCAACCAGAGTCAATTTCTCATTCTTTGTCCCTCCAAGCTGTAAGGACAAATTCTTAGTCCCTTTCAAATAACAAAGAATCCTTTTGCTTGCTGACAAGTGCGATATTCCAGGATTTCCTGCAAATTGTGCAACTAATCCCACAGCAAATTGGATGTCGGGACGAGTTTGGGTTGCATACAATAGCGAGCTGACAAGAGAAATATAGTGTATTCCCTTGGCATACTCGAGGTACTTTTTCAATTCGTATTGATTGTTGGGTGATTGAGTCTGCGACAGATGATGATTAGTGACAATAGGAGTAGACACAGGTGTACAGGAAATCATGTTGAATCGTTTTAAGATCAAATCGATATATGAGGTCTGATTGAGGTAAACGCATCTGTTGAGATGATCTCATATGACATGAATGCCCAGTATAAAATGGATTTCGCCCAAATCTGTAATGTCAAAGTTATTAGTCATTTCAGTTTTGAAGGATATGATTTCTTCAATATCTTTCCCAGCAATTATTATGTCGTCAACGTAAATTAGGATAAACAGTGTTATTTTGCCATTCGATCGAAGAATGTATATGCAGTCATCGGATCAAATTTGTTTAAAGCCGTACTTGACAAGGGCCTTGTGAAGACGTTCCTTCCATTTTCTGCCGGCTTGCGTCAGTCTATACAGGGCTTTTAGAAGCTTCCAGTATTTTCTTTTCCCAATTCCCTTGGGAGCCTTCATGAATATTTCTTCATTTAGCAATCCTTCCAAATACGCTCTGATTACATCAATTTGATGAATTTCTAAATCAAGCATGGCAGCCAGGGTGAGAAATATTTGAAGCAAGGTGAACTTGGCGACTGACATGAATGTTTCATTGTAATCGATGCCAGGTATTTGCAAAAATCCCTGAGCGACTATGCATGCCTTGTACTTGGAGTGATTTCCTTGTTTGTCAAGCTTCTCTTTCAAGACCACCTTACTTCCTACTGCCCTTTTGCCATCGGGCAAGTCATCAACCTCAACAAACACGCCCTTATCAATGAGCTGGCAATATTCGGCGTTGATTGCCCTTTGCCAATTTTCAGCTTGAGGAGTTTTTAGTGCCTCACTCATCAAAGGACCATCAATAGTCACAAGAGCAACATGTGAGTTCATTTCATCATCATTTTGACAAAATCTAGTAGGTAGACATCGTTCGCGCGTGGAATGGTCTCGTTTGGGAAGATTATCCCATTTGCTTGTCTTTCGTAGAGCAGTTGGTGGCTCCAAAATAGTGACATTATGGGGAGTTGATGGACGGGTTGGATATTGTAGGTCGTTGACATTATTATCTCGTGACTCCTCATCAGTGCTTTCAATCCCTGTGTCAGGAGTTGGACTGATAGTAATGCAACGCAGTGGTATGTCTTCTGAAATGACAGCATTATCGACCAAATTGTCGACATTTTCGGGGCCTGATTGTGTAGGACCGATGTCTGTGTTTGCTAATTCGCTGGGAGTCTCATCCTCATGGAAGTTGACGTCTCTAGACATGATTATTTTACTGTTTTCAAGATCCTCCAGCTTATAACCTTTAGTTTCATCAGACCACCATCTGAGCATGCGTACTCGCACTGCTCGCGATTCAAGCTTCCCTTTTCGTACCTCTTTAGGTATGTGTGCCCATCCGAGAGAGCCAAAAACACGCAAGTGTGACAGATTGGGCTTTTGATTTGAATCGAACCATTCGGTATAGGGAATTTTCCCTCGCAACGCTGAGGTCGGAGTTATTGACCGAATGTATACGGCATACAAGAAAGCTTTGCCCCAATAGCAAAGGTCCATGTTCGCACCATGCAACATGCATCTAGTCATTTCGAGGAATATTGCTATTGCCCTCTCAGCTATACCATTTTGCTGAGGTCAATAGGGATTGGTAGTTTCATGTATAATTCTGTTTCTTCGACAAAATGCCTCCATGACCGAGTTTACAAACTCAGTCCCGTTATCGGTGCAGATTCTTTTAATGTATTTTCCTGTCTGATGTTCATACCTAGTAACAATTTCTCCAACAATATTGTTAACTTCGCTCTTTGTTTTGAGAAGCCGACCGCATGGATACCGTTTACTGACTTCAACGATTACCATAGCATATTGGTAACCATCCCAAGTCAGAACTGACATTGGACCTGCGAGGTCCATAACAAGTAGTTCGTTGGTATTGTATGTCATTTTGCTCATTTGCGGAAGAGGAGGTCATATAGATTTTCCTTGTGTGCAGCCACTGCAGAGTCGATCAAATTCATGGGGGGATTTTATATCAAGTCCATCAACAAGATCTTTATCGACCATCATTTTGATAGTTCAGGGGCTAATATGACCTAATCGTCTATGCCACAGATGCATTGTCGATCCATCGGTGATAAGAGCCACTTGATTATTCTCATCGCTGGTGGGGACACAGGCGATGTGATATAAAGTTCCATGAGTTCCAATCAAATTTGCATGTAGGAATTCATCACCCTCCCAAGATAAGGAGAGTCCGAATGTTGTTCCGCTAACAGCAGCGCCGTTTCGTTGGAGAAGTCCGAGGCTTATCAAATTTGCTCCAAGAGATGAAATGTGCAGGACTTCGTGTAATGTTACATTGTTGATTCCCAATATTACGTTTGTCTTGAATTCAATAGATCCTACACCCTCCACATGTAACTGACTCGATCCACCAATGGAAATTGTTTGGTCAGTGATTTCACAATAATTAGTGAAATATGATTTATCTGAAATCATGTGGCAGGATGCAGCGCTATCCAATATCAAACCAGTGGGCATTTCTCCACTGGTTGCCATAAGGACCGTACCTACTTCGCGAGTCGATGAATTTGATCCAGAAATGGTAATATTGGCATTACCAATCATCCTTTCCTTCTTGGGTTTAGAGCATTTTGAGCTCCAATGACCTTTTTCTCCACAGTTATAACAGATATCCTCCGGTCTCGGTTCACAACGTTTTTGACCCTTCTTGGTCTTTCTGGAGTTATCATTACTCCCACTGGACTTGCTATCATTCTTTGAGATGAGAGCGACTGTTTTTGTGGAGATACTATTTTCATGGGATTTTCGTTCATATACAAGTGATAATTTGGTTGAAACATCATCGATTTTGAGTGCTTTCCCTCGTTGAAGCAGACTCTGTTTGATAATTTCCCAAACAGGTAGATCGGGCAATGACATTAACATTGCATTGATGATGGTCTGGTCGTTAATATCGTGATCAGCTTTGAGGAAGCGTCGACGTATTCCATAATAGAATGTGACGTGATTGCAAATAGGTGAGTGTCCATCCATTTCTTCGTGAAGAGTTCCACACCACTGTATTGATCGACAAAGTTTGAGCGTAACTGTTCCCAAACAGTCATTGAATTATCGCAGTTAATGATGGACTCGCGCTGAGCATATTCTACAGCGTTATAAATTAATCCCATGGCCGCGTCGTCCTTATTCAGCCAACGATCATATTTTTCGTGAGATTTTTCCCAAGCGATGTATTCTTTGGATTGAAGTACATCCAATAGATCTTGACCATCTTTTCAGACAGGTTCCAAAGATAAGCCCTCCCGAG
The DNA here is from genome assembly GCA_003313055.1 of Termitomyces sp. MG145. Classification (NCBI taxonomy): domain Eukaryota; kingdom Fungi; phylum Basidiomycota; class Agaricomycetes; order Agaricales; family Lyophyllaceae; genus Termitomyces; species Termitomyces sp. MG145. Next base: position 62,242 of record QGOB01001248.1, on the reverse strand, counting down.
GGCATGGCGATGTCATGAGATCCGGGAATTCCAAAGGGGGTTTGACGGGACACAATTCCCGACCAGATACTACGCCCCAAAGACTCTTGGCCTGCAATGCGGCTTTCATATTATCGGACCAGACGTGATAGTTCGTGCCGTTTAACTTCGGAAACTGTAAGGTCTCGGAAGTGGACTCGCTGTAACTGGGGACGGGGCCCATAACCTGATGCAACATTATATGATTATTCGCGCAGTGGTTCAATAACGGTTACTATCACTCTGAGATTCGAGATCAAAGATGCCTCAAATCTCAGTGAGTCCTCTTATTTATATACGCTCCTACTTAAGTGAAACAAGGGTGTGGAGCGTGTGTTTCGGGGTGAAATAATCTGGTGAGATGTCTCAAATATACGCACATTATGACGTGACTATGACGGTTGCTCCCAGGTCAATTGGAGTCTTTGAGATGTTTCTCATCAAGGGTTACCGGAGGCTTCCAGGGTGGTGAGGTTCTGGATGGTTTCCAGGAGCCTCCAAATGTTATCAGAGTTATACAGTGTGCTTGTGGTGGCATTGGCAAGTTGGGCTTGGAGTGGTTTGTACTGAGGGCTGTTTAAGCTATTGAGGAGGACAACACATCTGAAAAGATCTTTTTCCAGCGTTTGTATTGTGAATATATGGTTGACTATATTACTGATGTGCTTTGCAGTCTTGGTCAGAGGCTCAGCCAGGGAACACTGGATGCACAACACCTCCTGTATAAGGGAAACCATGCGGACGGGTCCCTTGCCCTCAGCCCTTGCCTTCACAGCAGCATATAGGCTGGTTGCTGTCGTGGTGTGTCATCCAGTCCATTGTATTCAGCGTCATCCAGTGCAGCGAAGATGACCATGTGTGCCAGATCGTCATTTGCTGGCCAGTTCTGGTATGCAGTAGGTTCAGTGCTGACTTTGGGTACAGGTGTGAGAGGCTGGAAGAGACAGGGCTCTGGACCATCCTCAGAACAATAAGAATCTCCTCCCTTAATCAGTATTGTGATAGGGGCAATCAGCCAGGCGGGTGACAACGTTTGGCGAGTATTCTAAATGGGGTACTGGTGTGGTCAGGGTCAGGACAAGGACTTCTTAGTTAGGGTTCCAACAGCAGTACAACGAGTAGTCTGCTCAGTATAAGCCCATAACCTGTTGGAATCCAGACAGGCAGCAGCAAAGGTATCTGGTGCAAGCAATACCTAGACAATCCGTGTAAGTCTGAATCCTCAGAGACGTATCAACGAGACTGATATTATGTACCTAGACAATCCGTGTAAGTATGAATCTAGGTACATGATGTCAGTTGTTATTGTATGTGAATATAGCTATGTAACGTACCCTCAGAGATGTATAAACGAGACTGAGAGTATGGTTGTAACTGGTTCGTATATATATGTCCTTGGACAAAGCAGTCGGTAGCCCCAATGTCCCTGGCCAGGGTGCACGTGGTACTCTTCACAATGTGATGTGGTGGCCAGTGTTTCCCTTTTACATCATCACACCTGCGCCATTCTAACACGTTAGTGCTCTCCTTCGGTTTTGATGAGAAGATTGATGCATGTCAGGGACTAGTCAACCCTCCACGATTCTACAAATGTTCATCACTTCCTTAGGGTGTCAGGAAACTCGCTCAAGCACTCTATGAGATCTATGGCAAGGACGGCGTTGCCTCTGCTTGGTATGTCACTCATTATGACAGGAAATATTAGCATCCATTCTCTTCGAGGGAAATTCGCTAAACAGTATGGTACCATAATAGCCTCACCCGGCATGGGATATTTGAATGTCCGTGTTGAAGTTACCACACACCCACAAACCGCAAGTCTTGTGAGTTTGTCTTTGTGTTTTTTTTTAAGACCCTAAACTGAAGTTTCTTTTGAATAGAGTATTGGTATTCTTTCCGCATTTCTGGTGGAATATGAAAAAAAAAATCCTTATAAAGTGGTGTTTGTATGAAGTTTTGTCCTTACATTCTGTACGTCTCTGACATAGTAGTAATACCAGAATAGACGAGATCCTTCATGGCTTGCTTCAATGTGTTGCCGAGCATTCCAAGGAGTTAAACGAAGACTATCATACGATCATTAAATGTACGGCTACTTCGGACAAGGATTTACACCTCCTTGAGAAGGAGAATTAATACCACTTTAGAACCTGCACCCGTTACCCCCTCAACTTGGGACACTGTTCCTTGGTACATTCTCTTAGAAACAATTAAAGCGATATACAACTCCCACCGCTTCCTCACAGGCGAAGATGAAATCATTGTGAGACCTGGTATGCCTCCGGGGAACACTGATGAGTTTCTTCCTTCATAGTTTGAGCTTTAATCAAAGTATCGCACAGACACCCGTTATTACTGGTTAATGCGTTCGCAACTTCAACTTTGTACATCCTGTCTTAACTGCTATGCGGAATGTCGATTGAATCACGTTTACAAATCTGGAAAGTTTGCTTCCTTGCTAGCTGGATATTACATTTTCAGGATATAAACTCGTTACCCGCTCATTTTATTGTTAGTTTTCGTTCAAATAGCCTCTTCCTGTAGTCCGGAAGATCCAAACATAGTAGAAAACAATATCAGAGCAACCAATGAAATCCTGCAGGAAAATGAAAGTATTTGTACAATGATTGATGAGTCTCATCCAACGGGTGAGAATGGAAAAAAAAAATACTGGCCCAAATCAAAGGAGCTATAGTGAACTGTCTCAGGAACGCTGGTTGAAACACGGACCCACAATATGAATGCGGAAAATCGGAGGAGCACCAACCGACAGATAATGATGCCGGACCATCGTCAGAGCTCTCATGAGCGCTAGCTCTGATACCCCATAATCCGCAGTAACCCATAGATTTTTGGCTCCACCTCGTATGTTTGCAGGGAATTACTGTTATTTACACAATTTTGCTTTACATTATTTCGCGGATTTTCTTTGTCAGAACTTCAAGTCGTAGGCGGGCAAGACTATTGATGAGGGACAGGGGCAAGTCCTTGAAGGGATTAACAGGGTGATTGTGTTTCCAGGGAGGAGAAGATTTATGATTGTCAATCACTGGCCGAAAAAGCACTAACATTTCGAACTTCAAGTTTTAGTGCCACAACGCGCTGTGTTGACAGTGGACGTGCGAAATTAATGATGGCTGACATACAGACTCAGGTCCAATAAAAGTGATGTTTATAATTCAATGACACAATTATAACGATAAATTATTAGATATATATATGCATTCGTAAGTGGCGCAAGTGTCAGAGGACTCTGTGCGGCAGTGTAATATTATCTATATGGTATTTCTGATTTTGCAAGTCTAGTCGTTAAATACAGGAATTAAAGTCATAGATCACAGAGAGACAAGGATCCGGAAAGAACACGTAGTCGTGCGAGCAAAAAAAAAAAAAATGAGAGATCGCCTATAGAGATTGTTGATTTACTTGTATTGATAATGCAGGATGAGTCGTGTCGAATACGATTTGTTGCTTTTCTTATTTTCTTATATCCTTGTTCAAGACGGAGCCAGGAGACAGAAGCCAGAAACGAGAGAGAGATACATTGCTTTTCTAAGTATTATTCGTTGCTTTTCTTGTTTTTTTTTGTTTTCTTGTTTGAGGATGGAGCCAGGAGAGACATAAGTAGGAGACCAGAGAAACCAGAGATAGATCACCAAGAAAGAAAGGAAAAAAGAGAAAGAGCGAGAAGCACAAGATATAGTTGAGACTCAAAATAGATGGGTTCCGTCGTCAATATTCGTTTGTTGAAGTCGATAGATAGGAGACTAAATCCGATTGAAACCTGTTTTGCCGTGATAGCGCAGCCAAGAGAAAGCGTGGCTGACGGCCATCGAAAGCCAAATCCACAAAGTCGCCTTAGATCACTGATAATACCGGTCGAGGACGGTCCGAGGAGATAGCCTGCATAGTGAGGGCCTACTGAAATAGAATGTGAAGCTGCATGAGTGGGAGGACAGTGGCCATCGTCGGTATCCTCAAAAAAGGACCATGGACTCTCGCTATCCCACTGAAACAAAGTCAAGTAAAAGCTTAGCCTTACAATCACACAACAGAACCAGATCGATGTACGATTCTAGTACTACGTATGACAGTAAAATTGGCTGCCTTAGGTAAGGCAGCCAAGTAAGTATATATATGGCGTAATAATTAATATTTAATATATGTATTACGCAATAGATATGTTACATGCCCCCCTTTGAGACTGGTAACAGTCTCTACTAGGGAGCAACACTCGTCCTGATAGTATATAAGTCAATGTGGAGGCACTTAAGTCCTCCATGGCTCGGAAGTGTCCATTTCATCTGTCAAAAGATACAGCGCCGACGTTAACCGACAGTATAAATTGAAAAGAAAGATGGGCCGCCTACGAGATTTACGCAGACGGCGGACGTGACAACTCGTGGGCCATATCGATCCTCATCTCTGTGTCGATGCTAACCGACGATGATGAGGCGATGGTCCCGGACGACGTTGCATCTGTAAGAGCCTGACCCGAAGTGGTGGTGTGACCTGGAGATGGGGGATACAGTCCATGTCGGGACCAGCATTGCCATAGATCTCGACAGTTGGGGTCCATCCCCACGGGGTAGTACAGTCCGTTCTCAAGGTATTCATGACCTTGAGCCACTTTGCGACCAAGCAGTGTGTGAAGACAAATCATATCATCTTCACTGGGCACATGCCAGTCGTCCCATTGTGGAATGGCTGCGGGTTCTCCATAGATGTCCAGTCGACGATGCCGTTCATCGTCGACCTCGCGGTACTGGTCGATCGACGCATTTGCTGCAAGGAAATGGCCTTCGAGGTAGACCACACCGAAGGTATAGGCATGGTCTACCCATTCTATGGGTATGCCGTTTGCTAGCATGGTGCGTAACACGTCGGCATCAGTGATGTTAGCGGCCGTAGCCGCGTCGAAGTGTGGGGGTCGGAGCTGGACATCAGTCCAGCTCAGTGGTACAAACAGGGTGCTGGGGTTGGCCGCGTTATAATCAGCGACCGCCTCGCGATATAGCCCCGGCCGGGCAATGATCAAGGCAAGCAGCCTTGCGAATCGTCCTCGAGCTCGTCCTGCTGGAGACAGTCCTCGCATAAGGGCATGTCCGAGTAGTGTACGCCAATGGATGCGATAAGCGCGATCCACTGCAATACCGTATACCAAATTCATCATCCCCGGTCAGCAAAAGTAAAGTACATGTTGCGCCAATTTGTCCAGGTCGAAGGTAAAGCGCACACCTTCAGAATCAAATTCAGTGAGCGTAAAGAACGGACGCCCAGCTCGATCCTTCCACTGCAAGTATCCTTCTGGGGTAGGCATAACCACAATGTTCATCTGGCGAGACGAGAGGTCAAGGGGTGGTGCAATGTGTTCGTACTCTGGTGCACACACCAGAGTCATCGTCCTATCCCGTAGCGTGGTATAAAAGTTAATACTGATGCGCTGAAATTTGCGCAACAAGTAATATGCTTCAGTACGCAGTGACACTGATTTAAATTTGTTCTGCGAAAGCTCATAGAGTTTTCGCAACTGCTGAGGATTCATCGGAAATCCCCTCGGCACCACGCGGTCAATTTCTTTTGAGGTATGGACATACCTCGCCCCCGTCTCCTCCTTGCACGTCTTCGCCGCCAACGCCTCATCACTCATGAACACTGTATTTGTGAGTCGCGAGTAATAGAAGTGACAGTCAAGAGCTCCGCCGTAAAACCAATTCGACCGCTCAATAATCTTCCCTTTGATGAACACCCCCAGGCCATCCGGAATATGGCCTGTCGCTTGCTCCTCCCGGTCCTTAACCGCCTTCGCCTGGTGGGCAGCCTCGTGCTTCTGTCGAGCTTCCTTTCTGCGTTTCTTATCTAAACGCACTCGGCGTTTAGCAGGGGTCTCTCCTTCGGACGGAGTTTCGTCGGAAGACTCCCCGTAATCGCTCTCATCGCTCGGTGCATTCAGACCGAGCGCAGCCAACGTCAGGAGCCGTCCTTCCACTTCGTCATCTGTTCTGGTATCTTGTCTCAGGACCGCAGATGCATACGTTTTCAGTGGTGCTTCAAACTGCACCACTGGCCCAAACTGCATCACCGCGCTGTCTGCTCCTCGCGGTACATCTGCCCTGAACTCAACCGCTGACAACACTACCTCCTCCTGCCGCTTCGTCTCCGACTGCCGGGAGGGCGCATGTGTTGACGAGGACAATCCTCATGAACTAGTGGCCTCCTCCACAAACTTTTCATGCAGCTCGGCCTGCATTGGTGTGAGTTCTCCGTCTTCCTTTTGCTTCATAGGTGCCTGTTGCACCTCTGACCCTCCTGCTTCTCGCATACCAACCTCCGGCTCTATATCACGCACTCTGGAGCGTTTTGCCTCAGGCTGTTCCTTCGACGATGCGGACCGCTTCCTCAATGCATTTGTGAACGTTTTAATCGTATTATTGTTACGCTGTTGCAGCATAACAATCTCATCGAGAAGACCGGTGATCACCACCTGGGCCACAGGGTCTGACAGAAACGCAGACTCCGGCGGCACTCGCTGGCCGGCAGAAATGAGACGTCTCCACATTGCCTCTGCCTGAGGTTCGAGCACCTCCGACGGCTTGCCACTCTCCTGTAGACGATACATCTCCTTTCCTTTCCCTTTCTCCGCGTATGATAACCGCTGCGGAGACTGTGCACGACGCGGTGACGGAGATGCTTGTCGTGGCGGTGTTCGAGGTCGGGTTTGACCTCGATTTTGCGCCCTCAATGCCATCTCATCACGCCTACGCCCTACCACTTCCCGAGGCACTCCTCCTCCTCGCGCCACTACATTCCTCGGAGGCGATCGCCTCCGGTCTCTCCTATACGCGTCTCGTGAGGGCGGGGTCCTCTCTTGTTGTCGTCGAGGTTGCATCACCTCGCTCCTTCCTTGCTGCTGGCGCCCCGCATCGTCGTCCACATCCATGGGTGCTACCTGTGGCGCAGTTAGTGTTTTCTCATCCGAAAGGAGTGTACTTGCACTCCGGGTCTGCATCTGCTGCATCGGCATCGGCATCCCCCACACCACCTGTCCTCCCATCTGCTGTCCAGGACCAGCTGGTCCTGGAAAATATGGCATCTGGAAAAACGGCGGGTAGAATTGCGGAGACTGTCCAAATTGGGCTGTGTTCTGCCCAAACTGGGACATCATCGGAAGCGCCGTCGTTACAGGTTGCTGACGCTGATTATCTTGCTGAGGGTGATCCCCCCCTCCTCCAGCACCCTGTGGGTTCTGAGGCTGTGGCTCACTGGTCGTACGCTGGTAAGGATACGACATGGTACCAAAAATGCAGACGTGTTGGTGGAAAAAAACACAATAAAGTTCCCACCATCAGGTTACATAACCTGATCCGACCATCACTTCCGCAACATGATCCGCACTATCTCATCAGATGGATGCATCTCCATCTTATCCATCCGACCCAATTGCGAGCCGAAATCCGAGTGATCCGGCGTACCTCTTATCACAGCCATCAATCTAAGCACGCGAGCGCTTAGCAAGCTGACTTGGGCGTTTCACACCCTGCAGCTCCAAGTATCAATCCAGCGCTGCCAACTTGGCACATGTGTGATACAACTCCCATGTCGTATCACCTGCACTCTATCGTACCTCGAACTCGAGGTGCGTTCCCTCCTGCCACCGATGGCCCAGAATATCCTCGACGAACCATTCCTGTTCATCACTGGCACCAAAATCATATGTCTCGGGCGTCACCCGATTAGGGAACATAGCATCATCGTTCGCGTTATATTGCCTAAGTAACGACACATGAAACTTAGGCACAATCCGATGTGCTTGCAGGGCTGCAGGCAGCTCCAGAACATAGTTTGATGTGCTTGGTTCCGCAACCAAGACTCTGTACGGCCCAATGAATTTTGGGCATAGCTTTCTCGCCCTACCTTTCGGAAGATTCAAATTTTCCGTCGATAGGTATACTAACGTCCCAGGCGTTAGTTCCGGTTCGCCACTCCGCCTATCATTCGCATGTCGTGCCTGTATAACACACGCCACAATGATAGCATCATGTGCGCTGGCTAGATTCTCCAATGCTTGCCGCGCAAAGTCCTTCACCCCCTTGTGAATGACTTCATTTGCCCTGAGTTCTCGCAGCATGGAGGGCATATATCCCCCGTTGAGCTCGAATGGTGCGTATTTCGTGGTTTCTGACACACTCACATTGATTGCGAACTCCGTCAGCAGTACCCTATCTACCCAATCATGTTGCTCCGGTTGGACCACCGTACGAAAGATTTGAGCAATACTCCTGTTTGCTCGCTCTGTCTGTCCATCCGTCTGCGGGTGAAACGAGGTGGACATGAGCAGCTTCGCTCCCAAGAGCTTATGAAGTTCCCGCCACCAGTGAGACGTAAATTTTGCGTCTCGATTGCTCACGATTGAACTTGGAAGGCCGTGTAGCCTTACAATCTCCTTCAAGTAGATCCAGGATAATGCTGACGCAGTGACACTCGTGTGCACTGGTATCAAGTGCACCATACTGGTCATTTGGCAAATCACCACCCAAAGGTAGTTATAACCTTTGGACTCAGGAAATGGGCCAACAAAGTCCATTCCAATGGAGTCCCACGGCTTTGTAGGTATAGGCAGGGAATGCAACTTCCCTGCTGGCTTTTTATTGCTGGTCTTCGACCGCTGGCAGGCCTCGCAGGTCTGGCAGAAGTGCATAACTTCTTTCTGCATTTGAGGCCACCAATACCATTGCCTCAGATACTCCAATGTTTTGTTGGTTCCAAAGTGACCAACGATTTCATGCGCTTGAGTAACGATCTGTGTGATCATCGCACGGTCGCGTGGCATACACACCACATCGCGTCCTCGAAGGTTCTTTACCCGTATTAGTCCTTGCCCATCCACGCTGAACCGTGGGTGGGCCTCCGCGTTCTGTCGAATTTCGGTGTAAAATGCGTCGCGACTATAACCCCTAAGTACCTTCCGTAGGTATTCATCGGTCTGAGGAACAGGAGGGTTAACATGCTCTCCTGTAGGCGATAACGCGTCAGCTAGCAAGATGTCGTGGCCATGCGATCCTCCACGGCTGCTCCCGTTCGCGCCCTGATGTAGCGTTGTCGCTTCCTTTGGCTGAGCCTGTCCAAGTTGCTCAGCTTCCATATCTCGGACCTCTTGCCGCTCTTGTAGTCATCGACTACATCGCAGTTTGTTCGCTTGCATGGACTGAAGCTCGATCACATGCTCTTTCACCTCTTTGTAGCGATGGTACGGAAGATCATCGCCCTGGGGATCGATGCGGATATCCGCATCGACATAATAGTGCGTATCGTGGTGTTCACCAACTCTATCACTCTCGAAATATCTCGAGAGACAGTCAGCTACCTTGTTCAGTTCGCCTTTGACATACGTGATGTCAAAGTTGTAGCGAGACATATAGTCGATCCACCGGCGCTGCCGAGGAGACAACGTTGCTTGAGTCTTGAAAAACTCAAGTGCTTTATGGTCCGTAATGATGTGTATCTTGTATCCCATCAGCTTATCTTCCCATTTAAGAAGTGCCTCAAGTATCGCCAGCGTTTCAAGCTCATGAACCGCATAGTTCTGTTGAGCCGAGGTGAACTTCCTCGACATGAACCCCGCTGGCCGGCAACTCTGCCACGAACTTCCTTGGCCATACATTGCACCAACTCCAGTCTTTGAGGCATCACAGATGAGCCAAATCGGCTCATCACGTCTGGGATCTATGGGACGGATGACTGGTGTCTTTGAGCAGATCCTCTTGATCATCTCAAAACAGCGTTGGTGTATAGGCCTCCATATAAATGGAGCTCCATTCTGCGTAATGGACATCAAGGGTCCAGTATACGCTGTAATATCAGGCAGACAATTGCCGATATAGTTCACCAGTCCTACAAATCTTTGGACATCATTATAGTTACGAGGCACACGCCATTCGCGTATGCGGTCGATTTTGTCCTGGTCAGGGTGAATACCCTGACTGTCAATCTTATGTCCCAGGCAGTCTACTGTCTCGGCATATAATTCACATTTTTTCCATTTGAGGTACAGTAGATTAGACCTCAGTCGCTCAAAAATGATACGAAGATGCTCTTCATGCTCTTCAATGGAGTCGGAATAAATGAATATGTCGTCCAGATATATATGGACAAACCTCCCAATCGCATCCCGGAAAATAGAGGTCATCAACCTCTGAAACGTTGCAGGAGCATTACAGTCTCCTATCTGCATAATGTTGCTAACATATGTTCCCGTAATCAACGAGAACACTGTCTTCGGAATATCAGCCACGCGAATTCTCACTTGCTCATACGCGTCCGTCAGGTCGACTTTTGACCTGAAATTTGCTCTGGCGACATCCTCTCGAATCACTTCCTGATCCGGAAGTGGCGTCACGTCCTTTACGGTATTGTCATTGCGTTGGCGAGCATCCAACGCCGTCCTCAGTGTGCCATCTTTCTTCGGAATGCACAATAGCGGAGCAGCTTGGGATGCCAGTCGGGCTTCCCACCACTGAGCTCTCAAGTACCGATTGGTCTTGTCCCAGAGCTGCTGCTGCAGCGCCATTGGACATCGCGGCAAATGATACTTATACACCTTATTCTCATCAATAAGGTTAATTTCATGATTGACCTCACACCAAGGAGGTAATTCCTCCTTGGTTCCATTCAGAATATCCCCAAACTCCTGCTGCCACCGCAATCGTAGAGTCGGAATGTCCTCCTCTGTCAACCCACCGGTTTTACCTTTGCCTTTCCGATCCACATCCTTGTGTAGATGCCCGGGCAACTTTGATTGTACAGCTGGGCGGCCATACTTCTCTCTGAGGACAGCAATCCTCAGCTCACTGTCATCCGGTGTGTGCAGTCGCAACGGAATCTCTTTACTTCTCCGTGCTGTCACAGACACTCCGTCGAAAAACACCTCACTCGGTGATGATATCTCGTCATCACTAGCCTGACGATACAACCCGTCCTTCGACGTCCAGCATGGTCCATTCCACGCATACATCGATGCCACTAGCTCATTCCACTCAGCAGGCATTCGTGGGTCAAACGCCCATTCAAACGTAGGATGAGGTACCGGTCGATCCCAAATTGACCGATTCATATGTGTGGAGGATGTCTCATCCTCCATCAGTTCCTGTTCGTCATCCGTTACCAAGTCCTCAACTTTCACTCGCGACGACGTCAGTTGACACTCCATACTTGCCATGTGCTGAGGCCGCTTGTCCTCAGGTTTACCCTGCCTTTCATATTTCATCTTAGGGCTTGGGCTTGGGCTTTCCCCCCTTTTCAGAGTACGTTCGTACTCTACAGCCTCGCTTTCCAGCATCAACACCGCTGGACTATCTGTCGGCAAGCTCACACAAGCTTGCTCTTCATCCTCACCATCCTCTACCGTAGGCAATTTCCTGCCACCGCCTAGTCAGTGTTGCCTGACTAGCACCTTCTTTTCCGTGGCACAGTGCCGATGTATACGTCCATCACCATTATCTACGGTCACTCGCACAGCAGGTATGGTGGTGCCATCCACCACTATCTCATTCCTTCCGAAATCAAGCAGAACACCGTGCTTTCTCATATACGGCGTGCCTATAATCATATCGTACCGATCAAAATTTGCTACGTCGAGGTACTCTTTCGACCTTGATTTTGCACAGGCGATAATCGCCTGTGTCCCAAACTGTACTGCTGCTCGACTGCCCACAGTGCCCAATTGAAGGAGTAGCGGCTCCTTCAACTCACTGACAGCAACTTCGTGCACTTGACAAAACTGAGGTGTCACCCCGGTAGTCGTGCTACCTGAATCCCACAATGTCCATGCCTTGTGGCCATTCACCTCCACGTATGATGCTAGGCACTCCTTGTCCTCGCGCTTTAACACCGGTCTCTCCAGCTTCTCCGGAGCCTTGCAAAGGTGTACCTTATACACCTTCACGTTAGCTGCTCCAATCTGTTGGTCTAACGCACTGACCGGGTAGTCCGTCAGCGCTCCCATGAACTCCGAGTCCGACTCCCGGGCATAATAGTCGTTGTCGTACACGTCAACCTCAACGTACTCGTCACCCGGCAACTCTTCAATTACAGAGGCGTTCTCATCCTCTGGTGTCTCGGGGCTGAGGTTTCCCACCTCATCGTCTTCTACATCAGGTTCATTTCCCGAGTCTATCCCTTCCGCTTCAGGGATAGCAGTGTGAGCCGCTTGTACATATGCGCGCGGCCTAGCCCCCGGCCATCCACCCTTCTCTGGACATGCATTCGCGAAATGCCCCAGTTGGCCACAGTTGAAGCACTTATTTGCCACTACAGGGCGAGCTGCTTCCACCTTCTGTGGCCCAGTCGGCAACTTGGCCTTACCCGCAGCCTGATACGGCCGAGCATCCTGTGCCGGTGCATCCCTACGGGTCACCGGTTGTTCTCTCTGGAATCGCCGCTCCTGCCAAAGTGCTGGTCTCACTACGAGCCTCGGGTCCATATTGCCCACCATTTCCTTTTGATGAGCCCAGAATGTACCTACCTTCCGAGGCTCGATCCTTTTTGTCGACCGAGTTTTTGAGCTATGTAGCTCAAAGTGCCTTGCTATTTTGTGCGATTGTTCATAGCGCAGCGCGTGCGCTACGAACTCCTCTACTGTATTCACTTCGGGCGATAGCCCATCATCGCAAATGAGAGACTCTCTCATTGCATCGGGGATCCCACGCAGGAATGTATCGATCATTACCCAGTTATCTGGGTAGATAGACATATTCTGCGCGTGGTCGATCAAGGTATCATAGAACCCTTGAACACCCAGTTTTTCGGTATAGGAGGTCGCAATGAACGCCTCCCGAGCGTTCTGCATAGTGGATGCACTCACGAACCTGTTATATAATTCAAGGATGACATCCTTGAACATCCAGTGCTGTCATGCACGATTGTAGTGCAAGACATGATGCCGAAACCAGGCCTTGGCCTGTCCATCCAGGAACTCCGGAAGAACGAAGACACGTTCTCTGTCCAATCGATCGCCCCCATACTGGCATGCAGCCAAATGGGTACACACATCCATCGTCCAGTTTTCCAAGTCGCTAAACTTGGCCTCTCCTCTGTACGGGTGAATGTGCTTCGAGTCTGCCTTTCGCGGTTTGACACCTTCAGGGAGGCGCAATGCTACGCCTACCGCATCATCAATTATGCTACTGAGGCGCTGGTGCATATTCTCAGTATACACCTTTGTCGCCTCCGTTATTCCAGGCGTTTTATTCCTGCCCTCAGCAGGAGGCACCACAGAGAATGCTCGTACAGGTCGGTGACCTGTATTGTACAATTTCCCTGCATCATTCCAATGTAGTGGGCTCTCTTGTCCCCCTAACTCTTCCGCCACCTGTTTTCCAGGGATCCAGCTCGGATCCACAGTGGGCGGATCCCCTCTCCTATTCTCAGGCTGTCGTGTACTGTGGACATACTGCCTTCTCATCTTGTCGATGGGCGTTATTCCATCGAATACGATCCCCTGGTCATCTATCCAAGAATGTCCCTGGCGCTTCAGGTCTTGGTTCCGCATGCGCTGGTACGCTACCCTTTCCGTAAACTTATCTGCCAACGGCACTCGATTTGTCAGTGGACTATTCTCCACTGCTTCCTGTTTTATGTGAGGGTGCGTTGCTTCCCCCACCTCGGTTAGACCGCTGTCTACCACAGGAATGGTAGATATCGACTCAGCAGTCGACAGAGGTCTCCTTCGTTGACCTCTGAATACATTTTGCCTCTGTGCTGCAGCGAACCTTGCCGCGAACTGCTCATCAGACTCTCCTGTTTGCTGGGGCGCATATATATTACTCATTGCCTCTTCCAGATGGGGAGACAACTCAGGCTCTTTCGCAGGGGGAATATTCGGGATCAAATTTGCTCCCTCTGGAGTCGAGGCAACTGATCCTCGATTAGCCTTGCGGTACATATACGCTTGGGCTTCCAGCTCAAGAATCTGAACATACAACGTAATGTATTCAACAGTATTCGACTGAGGTACATTATCACCTCTAGCTTGTATCAACCGTATGTGTTTCAGTACATACAGTCCTAGTCGAGCCCGCATTGTCTCCTTCGCGATACTAGGGTATCTTCTCCATAGCATGGCGCACTGAACTTGAAGGGTGGACTCACTTTGTCCACTCTCTTCATCATCGGATGTTTCATCCTCCCAATGTACTGCCGGCATTCTCGGCTCGGGCATTGTCGACTCCCGCGGCACTCCAACTCCCTGCTGCCAGTGCGTCAATGGAGTGGATTCAGTTGGTACTCTCCAACTGCCTGTTTCTGGCCTCCGCATCTTGCCCAGAAAATGCGTTGAAGGTCTGCGACCTTCAGTAGGACCCTGAGCAGTACCCTTGCTCTGGACCTGCCGACCTGATCTCCTGGCCTGGCTGGGACCGTCGTGATCCCTGCTGGGTTGCTGGTCCAGGTCTTCACTAACTCCTCCTGGTCTTGCTGCACCACCTGGCGCAGCTGTTGGCCGCAATTCACTCCATTGCATCCCTCCTGGCATTCCCTGAGGCTGCCGGTCAGGCTCGGCCTCAGTATTTCCTGACCCAGGACGCCCCGGGTCTGTCGCAACAGATTGAGGGTACACCAACGACTGATCGATGGTCTCACCATCGCGTGTTGGTTCCGCAGATTGATTGGTCTCCATCCAATCAGGTGTTGCGTAGAGTCACGTAGTATCAGAATTGAACCCGAAAGGTTCAAAAAAGTGAAACAAAGTCAAGTAAAAGCTTAGCCTTACAATCACACAACAGAACCAGATCGATGTACGATTCTAGTACTACGTATGACAGTAAAATTGGCTGCCTTAGGTAAGGCAGCCAAGTAAGTATATATATGGCGTAATAATTAATATTTAATATATGTATTACGCAATAGATATGTTACACCCACTCGTCGAGGTCTTGAGCATCCGGATTGAGTTGAGGAGACGGTGGGACATAGAAACCCGCCATGCCTTGCTTCGAGCATACTCTCAATGAGAGAGTTGAAACTCCATAGGGTTGAGGTGCCGAGGTAAACGTCAGTGCTGGCACGACGTTCTTCGTTGTATTCCCAGGTCGACGAGGGGAGGTGGGAGGGGGAGCAAAAGCCATGATGCAGAATGGTTCTGTGTCATGAAAAACCTGTTTGCTAGCAGTGTTTTGCTATGATCAAGCATATCTGCATTGAAATGCCCCATTATTTGACGACTTCCTCGCAATATTCTCATACTCCACTCCCTCCGCACTCGTCAACGACTCCCTCTCATGGGCACTTAGAGTTGGAGCACAGCTGGGTCTCACTTTCCAGCCATCCAAGATTGTGGGTCCAGGCACAACGATTGAATTCCTGGGACTCGAACTCGACTCCATAGCTATGGAGGTGCGCCTTCCACCTGAGAAACTGGATTATCTTCGCGTAATCATGGCCACATGGGCCACACGCCGCAGTGCCTCCCGTCGCGAGCTTGATGAGCTGACTGGGTTTTTGCAGTTCACGTCACAAGTTATTCCCATGGCACGCACGTTCATCCGGAACTTGTACGATTTTGCTGCGACCTTTCCCCCATCTCCCCTTGCCCGGCACCACATCTCCAAACCAGCCCGCCTTGATCTCGCATGGTGGCACGATGTAGCGCCAGTTTGGAACGGCGTGCAATTTATTTCCCCATCACAAAGAGAAATCAACATCTACACGGACGCCAGCGGCTCAAAAGGCCTTGGCGGCCACTTTGGCAAGAAATGGTTTACAGCCCATTGCCCTCGGTGCCTACGTCATGAGCACATTCAGGTCAAAGAGATGTTCGCGGTTGTCTATGCAATTCTGTGCTGGGGGGAGAGTTTCAAAGGCTGCCACGTCACTTTTCACATTGACAATGAGGCGGTCTTCAATGCAATATGGAATTTGTTGATTCGGTCTGCAGCAACAATGAAGTTCATCTGCCACATGGTCACGTTAGCCTGCCGTCTTCAATTTTCCTTTTCTTCTGAGTGGCTTTCTTCATCTGAGAATTGCATAGCTGACGCTGCTTCTTGTTTTTCCTGTTCACGCATGTTCCGAATTGCCCCTTGGCTCCAACCAGAAACCAAGCTCAAAGCGCCTCCAGCTTGGTGGTACCAGCAGAACAGGCATCACCCCCAGGCCATCGCATTTTACCTTTGGCACGGGCTCGTGGCCAGCACACGTCAAACCTATTCAACTGGCCAGCGGCAGTTCATCCTCCATGTACAGCTCAACAACTTGTACAACAATGACAGCTCCATTTTGCCCGCATCCAAACCGGCCATCCTGTCATGGGTTGCAAGCCTCGGCAGCCAGGTCCAACCCAAAACAGTGAAGGCCTACCTGGCAGTGGTGCGCTCTCTCCACGTCAATGCTAACCTCTCATTCTTGGCGGTCGAGTCCCCTCTTGTACAGCGGCTTGTCCGTGGCATCAAACGCTACCACGGTGAACGCAACCGCCGCCCAGTCCAGCCCATTACACTCCCCCTCCTCACAGCTCTCATTGCGCAACTCAATCCAGGTGTCACCCCGGGTCACACCACCATTTGAGCTGTGTGCTGCCTGGCTTACTCAGGCTTGCTACGCAGCAGCAAGTTCACAGTTGGCAAGGGTGGCAAATTTGACGCCAGCCTCAACCTCACACGCAACTCCATCCAGTTCCTGCCAGACTTTGCCAACACCACGCATGCCCAAATTTCCCTTCCAGCCTCAAAGACCGACCCCTTCAGGAAAGGGATCACAATCCCCATTGCTGCCACAACTGGCCGCCCAACATGCCCCATTGCGGCACTCAAGGCACTATTTCAGAAGGCCCCCCGCGAAGGTCACGAGCCCCTCTTTGAGCAGCCGGATGGAAAGGCCCTCTCTTACTCGTTCTTTGTCAATGCTGTCCGCGAAGCACTCTCGAGGGCTAGTACCAACCCTCGCCTCTACGCCGGGCATAGTTTCAGGCGCGGCGCGGCGTCAGCAGCTGCTTCAGCTGGCTACTCCGACTATGAGATACAGCTTTTGGGGTGCTGGCGCAGCGATTCCTACAAGCTCTACATAGAAAGTGACCCAGCAAGGATCCTTCACCTCTCCTCCCTCCTTCATATGGCCTCCACTCACCTCATCCCTTTCGAACCTCCGGCTCTACGGGACTATACTGTTATGGCTTGAGCTTCGGCACTCCCCCTCTCTCTCAGGAGAGGGATCCGACGCTCAAGAACTCTTCAGGACTCAAGAAATCACATTTCTTTCCCGCAAACGCACGGCCCCTCTGACTAAGCTTTCCATACATTCAACTCTTAGCCTTTCCCATCTTTCTCCTTTTCGCAACCGGCAGCTCTGAATTAATGATTCGGGCAATGTGAGGGGGATTGCCCGAGGTTAATTCAGGCCAAGGGTCAAAGCCGCCCAATTCAATTCGTAATTACCTGACCATTCTCACTGTTACTTTGCCCCTGAATGATCATATTATTTAACTGCGAGCGCGGCTCCGGGGACACTCGTCGTCTCACACTGCACTCGCAGGTAAGCCGCCATTCTAATGATCTACATTACTCAGTCGTCTCACACTGCGCTCGCAGCATCGAGCATCGGTAGCCTAGACCTAGACAACCACGCGTCGCGCGTTGTCTTTTGATCCCCTCCCACCATCCCTATTCATACTTTAGTATTCATTCTACATCATTCCGCACACTCGTAGACAATTAGTCCCTCGTGTTAGCTTGAGCTTCGGCACTCCCCCTCTCTCTCAGGAGAGGGATCTGACGCTCGAGAACTCTTCAGGACTCAAGAAATCACATTTCTTTCCCGCAAACGCACGGCCCCTCTGACTAAGCTTTCCATACATTCAACTCTTAGCCTTTCCCATCTTTCTCCTTTTCGCAACCGGCAGCTCTGAATTAACCTCCAAATCAATCGCTTTGCCCCTTTCCAATGCTTCAAAGATATGTAAGAGTGTGAGCAAGTGTGCAAAGCAACAGGTAAGATCGATCAAGACTTTCTACAAGTATGCCAACATTTATTCTCATCACCTCAAAACTTGAACTTTATCATGTTCAATGACGACTCGGAATCATTGACAGAGTACAGGACACGTCACAATACGACTGTATTCATTATAACGGCGTGCCAAATCCACTAGTCACCTCTCGAAAAGGCTGATCTGCCTACCAGCCAACACTTTCGCCGGCCCTTCGTAGACCTGATCCCGGAGGGCAACCGTAGACGTCTCGAGACACAAGAAGCGCGCGTTCAAAAAAAAGCACCTCGAATGGTAGTAAACATCCACCGACAAAACCAGCAGCCGCTCGCCGAATATCCTTCACTGAATTTAAATCCCCTCCGATCGAACAAGCTCGTCCGGGGGTAATGTCATGGATCCGGCACGTGGTTTTCTCCCTTGACTTTCCCCCTTTTCTGTTATATAAGCGTGATCCTAACAGCTTTTAAGAACCCCTCAACTGAATTATGGCACACGACTACTAATCCGCCTTCCTCCCACGGTCTTGATCCTACGTTCCATTTCTGACTCGACGCCCACAATCGACAGAGAGCCTGTGAGATGTTCAGAGTGCACAAGCATATTGCGCTTGCGAGCATATCGTTATTGGTGGTCTTTGCTGAGCCGATAGTGACCAATCAACACTTCTTCGATTTCCCTACCACATCCGACTTCGAACCCCTTTCGGTCGGTAGATTGTGGCGCTTCAATGTTGACAGTGGTTCAGAGGCATTCAAAGATGTGATTGGTCTTGTAAACGTATGCTGTAGCTCAGTTACACCAGTGTATCGACACATACTGACTGATTTGTCCAATGTCCGTCAATAGACACATGACTTGGACTTGTGGCACATTGGACATACTCATCTTGACATATACACCCCAAATTCTGTCTCAACGCTCCCAGAAGGACTTGTCCACTTCCAATCCTCTCTCCTAGCGAATATATCTCTACCTGAAGTCAAACCACAACAATCATACACGAAATGGGATCTCTCGTCGCTAGGAAACACGACTTTTCACACAGACTACCATCCTTTGTCTGAGATCAACGAGTTTATCCAGGAAATAGCAAGACTGAGGCCGGATCTTGTGAAGCTGAAGAATGTGGGACTTAGTGGGATGGGAAGAGAAACATTGAGTCTTGTCATCTCGAATGGTGAGGTTACGGCTGCGAGGGAGCAAAGTGCACCAGCACACTCCAACTTCAAAGAGAAGAAATTGTCATTTGTGATTATCGGAGCGCAACACGCTCGCGAAGTATATCGTATCCCGCATAACAACCCCACCTACAACTAACTTGCTCCTTCAGTGGATTGCTACTGCTGCCTCACTCTATCTAGTGCATGCGCTTGTCTCTGATCCTTCCGAGCCTTATTCACTCTCTCGCCTACTAAATCTCTTCGTATGTTTTCTCTATTCTGATGTCTACACTCTTTGACTCCTCTTAGGACTTTTATGTCATCCCTGTTCCCAACCCAGATGGATACGAATACACATGGGAGCACGATCGCTTTTGGTGGGTGTAATATTGTGTTTAAAGACTACAAATTGTCCGATCGAACACCCGTTAGGTACAAAACTCGTCAGCAGGTGGGCCCCAAGAACGATTGCGTAGGTATCGACATGAACAGGTAGGTCCCATTTGCCGCGTCCCGATTTCCTAAAGTCACCATTGCACTGCTTTCCAGGAATTGGGTGTGCCTCTGTCGTATATGCTTCTCTCACTGTTTGACAACTGCGAATAGGGTTATAAATGGAAGGCACTAGCGAACGAACAGTCAACGAAACTCAGACATCGTGATTCTGGGTTTGCTGATCCATGCTCGCACTGGTATCCTGGACATCGCCCTTTCGAAGCTCCCGAAGTGAACAACATCGCTAATATGGTCACTACAATCCCAAACCTCGTAGGGTTTCTTGATCTTCGGAGTTATGGACAAATGTGTGCGTATTCCTTCTGTTTCAGTTTCAGGATGCAGAATGCAGAAGCGGCTACATGCTCATGAATATTCCAAATTTTTAGTGTCTTCGCCGTTCTCCTATTCATGTAGCTCGGTACCTAAGGACGCTGAGGATCAGCTTGAAGCCGGTCTGGGCGGGGCGTGGACAATGTCACAAGTCCATGGGACTATGGTGACTGTACGCGTGCATGCGTTTTCGTTCCGATTCGGCGTTTTCACATTCATTACCTTCATAGACCGGATCGCTTTGCTCGAACCTATACCGCGCACCAGGGAATGTGATTGACTGGATGTACAAGCGTGCCGGAATTAAGTACTCGTATGCCCTTCATCTCAGAGATACCGGCACTGTGTGTCTTCGAAATTTCCGATCTTGATCAGCTGATACTGATGTGCTTTCTTACCCTTCGCAGTACGGGTTCGCGTTGCCGGCTCGCTGGATTCGTCCAGTCGGCGAGGAGACGAGTGCTATGTTGAAGTATCTAACGAAGTTTATCGCCATGAGAATGAAGCGTGAGTGGTAGGCTTTGAATGTTTTATGATCGAGAGACTTTAGGAGATCTTTGATGCCCATATATCGTGAACAATTCGAATCAAAATGCTACTCATCGTTGTATTACCTATAGATATATGTGCGCTCGATAGACGATGATATTGACTGTATCCCACGAAATTCTGTACTTTTACGTGTCATTGATCTCAAGTTGTACACCGAAATGGTCAAGGTGAATCACTATTGTTCTCTTTTGAAATTCATCTCAAGTGTTCCCGATCGTTCGCCTGACAACGAAAAATCAACTGCCGGAGCAGCGACTGGATGTATCAGAGGTGGTCGCGGGTCCGTCTGTTGCCAGTTGACTTTTGAGTAGGTATTCGGGATAGCTCGGAATAGGACTGAATAGGTGCGGGTGCGGAAGGAGTGATAGAAGAGATCAAGGAGGAAGGAGTGACATAAGTCACGGATGCACTCCGACTTTGAAGAAGAGCAGACCTCTACACGCTTTCGACACTCTGTCGAAACTTCGTCCTAGGCATTACATCGCATAAGAATCCAATAGTAGGGAGGTAGAATCACCCAGGGAGTCCACGCATGAGCGACCAGGATCCATTTGATCACGTACCAAGTATGCTACATTTCCCCCTTTTCAAATACTGTGAGAACCCTACACTGATGATACTCAGGCACTCTAGCAATTTTCTGTTCCGATAAGTCGTCTATTACGATAGAGTAGCTCTGGTATTATCCAATAGATATGTCTGAACTCTGATGCCATGCAACCATGTGCTAGATATATCTACTGCTTCAGCTTCTTCTGGGCATGCAATTGCTGTGACAAAGCAGCTGAAGGAGAGTCCGGCTCATCCTGGGGTAATGGCTGACTCCGTGCCGCCAATGGCGTGTTCCTGAGGGATTGAGGCGATTTAGGGAGAGGCGGACTAAGAGGAGGCGGACTGAGGGGAGATGATGTATCAAAGAGAGTCGTTACCAAGTCCTGACGCCTGAAAGTAGACAAACGTTTTTCTTTATGTATTTTCCTGCGTTTGATTTCAGCTTGGGAAGCCTCGTCTCAAATCCCAGTGTTCCCAATCTGGTCGATAGCCTCGTCAAGTAGACGAATTATATGGTCATGGATATTGTAAAACTCCTCCCCACGGTATTTGTAGCCAAGAATAAGGGTGATCCACCATTTGCGCACATAGGGTTTGAGGGGTTCAAAGTAAGGGTGGAAATTTGCGATGACCCTCTCTTCAAATGATTCCCAATTGTTGTGTAAGATCGTCTTCCCTTGTTTCAACACTTCATCAGTGCCCTCGAACAGGGAATATACAACTTCATGGAGTTTCTTGTTGTACAATAGAGATTGCTTGTCTAGTTCGTCTTCGCGCCGCATGTTTATACCGGGACCCTTGCGGGTTAAGCACAGGCGGACTAGGACCCAAAGGAAAGATTCGACATTGTGGATAGCCTCATGGACAAAGAGCGGCGCAGATGTGAGCCCAGCAGGAACATGAAGAGACTGTCCAGCAATTATTTCTCCGCTCATGTAAGGAAGGGTACCCTTCCGAAGGATTAATACCCACTCTACAATGCCACAAGGGACCATGAACTCACTGTGTGCTCACCCGCGCCAGGTTTGTATTTTGCATAATTGGGCCAATCATGAATTTTGTCCTGTATGGAGGTGTGACAAAGCAGATAGATGTATGGATGAAGGCAACCTTACAATCTCATTCCATCCTAGATCACTTGCACAAAGAGGTTTTCCTGGAGTGTTGTCGCCCTTTAACCATGTAACAAGGTCTCTTATATAGTTGGCAGCATCGGTCGGTTCCTGGAGCCATTTCTACAATCCCACATTTTCCATTGACCCCATGAACACCCAGTCTGTCCCAAAAGCTGATGAATGCCTGGATTGTATATGTGAGGTACAGCAAGAACTGAAAGTGCTGTTGGAGCTGGCTACAGAATGCATGAAATGCTTCTATGATGCCTGGGTAGATGAAGCCCCTAACTACACTGTATCTAGAGCATGCAGACCTACAGTCAGATAGGCCAAGTCTTCAAATGTTTTGGCCTCTTCACCATAGCACAGAAAGTCTTGACAATGACATATAGGCTGGACTTACTCAATGGTTGGTCTATACACAATGTCTTCCATATTTCCTGCCTGGTCCCAGTGTGAGTCAACATGATTCCAGGGCATAAGCAGCAGCCACCACTACCAGTTCAGATATTCTTACTTATTTAATAAATCTTGTAAACAGTCTTGTTGTGGCACCACATTGTGAATTGCAAATGACAGCCTAACATTACTGTCACTGATGTTGATTACAACCCAGTCAGTGCTGGCTGCTCTACAATGATAAATCAAATGAATCATGTGACATGGATACATGACTGCTACCAACCAACCCCTAACAACACTGACCATTACTAACAATTGTCTTAACAACTAAGCCAACCTTGGACAATCCAGCCCCCCTACAGCCCCCATTCAGCAGCTAATGATTGATTGTAACTGTTCCACCAATAGCCTACCAATCATAGATTTATTTTCCTTCTCCCTTTTTCACTTACAATTTTCTTAATTGATCTACTTACAATTTTCTCATATTACTTACAATTTTCCTATTTAATAGTGGCCTCCATCATGCATTATCACATGCAATTGCTATGCTTACTATCTCTTACCAATTTCCCATTTTGCTACATTATATACCTATAAATACTGCCCAACTGTATACCAGATAGATCAGGAGACCATGCAGCCAGTCAGCGTCAAAATAAGAACAGGCTAAACACAACTGGTGGTGGTATGAACAACCACCCAAAATTCTGTCGGCTGAGTAGCTCAGCTGGTTAGAGCATTGTGCTAATATGCGCAAAGTACTTTATGTTCTACATATTATGCGAAGGTCTTGGGCTCGATCCCCACATTGGCCATACAATAGTAAGCACCAGCACTTTTTTTATTTGAGGTGCTTTGTTTTGAACGCGCGCTTCTTGTGTCTCGAGACGTCGACGGTTGCCCTCCGGGATCAGGTTTACAAAGGGCCAGCAGAAGTGTTGTGTGGTAGGCAGATCAGCCTTTTCAAGTGGTGACTAGTGGATTTGGCACGCCATTACAGTTGTATTGTGACGTGTCCTGTACTCTGTCAATGATTCCGAGTCGTCATTGAACATGATAAAGTTCAAATTTTGAGGTGATGAGAATAAATGTTGGCATACTTGTAGAAAGTCTTGATCGATCTTACCTGTTGCTTTGCACACTTGCTCACACTCTTCATATCTTTGAAGCATTGGAAGGCCTTGTGTTCTTTGAGTCAACATGACCAAACATTGTGAAATCTTGCTTTAAATGAGGGTGAGACAACTTCTTCTAAGTGTTCATAATGGGCCAATGGTAGCATCAACCTCATTCATGGGTTTGACATTCAGCATTTATCACAATTTGACCATCAAGTCATATGGACAGGACACCGCAGGTCAGAACAGGACAGGTAATTAGAGTGTCCATTTGAGAGGAGTTTGTTGCGACATTGGTTCAGTGCCCAGAAGACAAAGTGACAGTTGCAGGTGTTATCCCACCTCTACAATGCATTCTTCTAGAACACCATTCTTAGCAACTGTCGCTTTAGTTCTTCCAGCGATTGCTGCAGATACTCCCCTTGTTGATGTTGTTAAAGCCACGGTGGAATGCATGGTGGTCCATATGGCAATCTTCAAATCTAGCAATGCCAAACTTTCATTTGTACAAGCCAACAATTTGTCTATAACATACAATTATAAAATCATCAATGGTATTGCTGGTATGCCCTTGTGTTGTCCAACCTCTCCTCTTTCTCTCACTCTACTAACTGCAAGGAAGCTTGACTGACAAGACTGCAAGCCAATCCTGGTGTTGAAGGAATACAATTGTACATGGTAGTAGTCTTCAGTTTGTTGATCTTCTGTGGTTTCTTGCTGCCAAATGAGTAACAAACTTTAGGATCAGGACTGATGCTCCATGGGAACTTGTGCACTTGGATTTGTGGGACAAACTCAAAAATCAGAATGACCTGTGTGTGTGTGTTGTTACCATTCAAAGTGCCCAGGTCACTAACACTGGTCCACAGAAGTTTAAATTTCAAGTATGAATACCAAAAACTATGCGGGCCGAGGAATTGACATGTACATCCTTGGTGTGTTTTCTTGCTCATGGATCCAGGAATTCCATATTTTGATTTGTTGGATACTTTTGTCCAGACATAGGCAAGCATTGTTCCACACAATTATGCAATCCATGTTTTGATTCTTGTATCATCAATTTGAACAAGTCCATGCTCTAAACTTGAACCACATGAAGTGCTTAGCAGGGCAAGGCATGGAAGCAAGAACTCAACTGTATACCAGATAGATCAGGAGACCATGCAAACCAGTCATGAACAATGCAATGCTCCAGACTCAAGACACACTATTCCAGGTCACTGCGCTACCACCCCAATTGTTATTGGCCGACTAGCTCAGCTGGTTAGAGCGTCGTGCTAATATGTGGTAACTAGTTCCTAGTTTCCATATTACGCGAAGGTCTTGGGTTCGATCCCCACGTTGGCCATACTATAATAAGCTCCACCAGTCTTCTTTTTATTTCTTCAGTTCTTTTATTTCTTTCTTTCTTTCATCCTTTTTTTTTCCTTTTTTTTTTTTTCCTTTCTGTGTCCCATCCACATCAACCTACTCACGCGCTGAAAAAAAAAAAAAGGAAAAAAAAAGGAACAAAAAAAACAAAGCTTATCGTATATGTATATGCTCAGTCAGCGCGAAATGGGGTAATATAATCGATCATTCGGGTCGCCCAACCATGATCCCCGATATCCGATCCGTGGAGGGGCCGATGTGATTGTGATTGTGATTGTGATTGTGATGGTGTCATACTCCGAACTTGGACTCGTACGACCTGGATAACTACTACTAACATGATGGACGACGGTCTTGAGAGTACTTGACAAACGATGCAGAAACAAAACGGCTCGCTCGCTCGCTCGGGGGGTTTATTAAATTCCGAATCGTTGTTTTAACATACACACATGCCTTAGAAGAAGAAGATAAAATATCGTCCCCTTATCGTAATCATAAAAAAAAAAAATTGAAATGACCTACACCTAAATCGCACTATCAGGATACTCTCGGTGGGACGGGGGGTATCAACTAGAAGAAGAAAAAAAAACACCCAAAACTCCAACTCCTAAGGCGCCGACGCAACGACGACAACGTCCTTCTGTTTCCCCGCAACAGTCGTCGCATCAGCCTCTACATCCATCTCTCCTAGCTCCGTCACAACACCAGGAACAGGAACAGGGACGGAGACAGGAACGGGGCTCGGGCTCTGAACATGCACGCCGGGGCTCGCATCGCTCTCTACCTCCTCCACCCCACGCATCACCTCGTCTTCTTCCTCTTCTTCTTCTTCCTCGTCCTCCTCTTCTTCTTCTTCGGCGCTCTCTTGCATTTCCGCGATCGGCGTGTGTGCGTGTACAGGGGCAGGGTCAGGGGCAGGTGCAGGTGCAGGTGTCGTTTCATCCCGCGGATGCAGGTTCTCTTCTCCATGCTCACCCTCACCCTCAAGCTCAAGCTCAACCTCGACGTCCTCTTCGAGATCGGCAAACGTTCTGCAAAGGGGGCACGAGAAGACGGGGTGGTGCGTCTCGAGGAGGGGCCGGATGCATTTGTAGTGGAACGTGTGGGAGCACGGGGCGATGAAGAGCGCCTGGCGGATCGTCACTCCAAACAAGCAAATGCAGCAATCAGGAATCTGGGATTTCGCGGCCGCCGTCGCGGGCAGGCTGGGATTCGGAGCAGGCTGTTGTTGGAGCGTCTTGAGGATGTTAAAAGTATTGGTACTGTACTTGATTTAAGCAAGCCGTGAATAAGAACGAAGAACTCAGACAATAAACTGACTTGAACGCATTCGCACCCGCCTGCCACTCCCTCCCCACCTCAATCCTAATCTTCACGCTCTTATAAATATCCTCCGTCCCGCCCTGATAATCCACGCCGAGCTGCAAGACATCACCATCCTTAACAACAAACGGCCTGCTCTCCGTATTCGCAGGGCTGAGCCTGACGTGGTTAAGGAACGTGCCGCTGGATGACTTGGTGTCTTTGATGAAGAATCGACCGCCGGACTCGACCCAGATCTCGGCGTGGGCGCGCGAGACTACTTTGCTTTTGAAGGCGAGGCGGTGGGAGCCGAGGGCGTTGACGGCGGTGAGGCCGAGGCCTGAGCGGTCGGTGAAGCGGCCGATGCGGAGGGGAGGGGAGGAGGGGACGAGGTCGCGAGTGATGGGGTCGAAGCGGAGGGTGCGACGTGAATCAATGTGGGGAACGAGGCGAATGCGGTGCGTAACGTTGGCGGCGTTGACGTTGGCGGCGTTGACGGCGTTGGCGGATGGTTGTTGTGGTTGTTGTTGAGCAGGAATTGCGCCTGCTGAGCGACGACGACGAAGCATGTTTGTGAACGTTGTGGTTAAAGTTGAACGGCAGGTCCCGTGCTCGAATCCAATAAACCGGTCATTAAACGTCTAACCCGGATCTTACTTACCCCGAGCACAAAGTCACCCCGCCCCCGTCTCCAACGGAATTCTGATGCCAAAAATGCCCAACGTGGGTCGGCCTTGGTACTAATTGCATATCATTTATTTCACAAAACTACACAATTGTTGCTACTTCACAAACACTGAAAAAAAAAGGTCGTTAATAAATCAAACCCCCCCCAAAAAAAAACCCCGTACTTCGGAATAATAGTCGTTGCTGAACTGACAAGTGTACGGCGACTCACAAACAGTCGGTCCACTCCAATAGACACTAACACCCCGTCAGCACTTTCCAATCCGAATTAGGCATAATATAACGTTACCCTCCGCATTGCCCATAATGCGTCTGCTGGGCCCCCGGTGCCGTCGTCGTCGTCGTCGTCGTCGTAGTAGTAGACGAATCAGTCGGCGTGGTAGTCGGTGCACTCGTCGTGCCCGATCCACCGGTTATCCCAAACCACGCAAGAACATCGTTCGCCTGAACCGGGATATTATGATCCACACCAGCCGCGCTGATCGCTTGAAAGTTCGGGCCGTAGACCGACCGAGTCCAATTGGGAAGCGGCGAGTTTGAAGTGACGGATGTTGGGTTGGTGGAGTACCCAAAGACGTTGGTCCATTGTTTGATGCCTTCTGCAAAGTTGTTGTAGTTGAGTGTAGTATCACTTTTAAACTTGTAATCAATCAATCAATCGACTTGCCCCCACTGACTTACAGTGTTCCTTGCCAGATTTGCATTTTCGGACGCGCACCGCTATACCCAGGATACCCACTACGCACCAGATCGCCCTAAATCAATCAAAAAAAAACTAAAAATCCCAAAAAAAAAAACCAATCACTAAACCCACCCATTGTTGGGCCGTCTGCGAAAGCGTGCCCGCCGCACAAGCGTTATTCCACATATTCGGGCCCGCAAAGCACCCATACGGCACGCCCGCAAACGCCGCACACGCTTTAAACACATCGGGATACGCCCCGGCGAGGACATTCGTCATCATCGCGCCGGACGACGTGCCCGTTGCGAAGACGCGCGAAGCGTCGACGCCGTACGTCGATATCGCGTAGCGAACGGCGGAGACGATCCCGAGGGAGTCGCCGCCGCCGTTGTGGGTGAGCGTCGCGTTGGTGTGCACGTCCCAGCAGTTGCCGCTGTCTGGGGCGTCTGGGTAGATGACGAGGAACCCGTGTTGGTCGGCGAGGTTTGCGTATTGCGTGCCGGTGAAGTAGGCCTGCGCGGTGCCGCCGCAGTAGTGCATTGCGACGATGAGAGGGGGGGAGGAGGCGACGGTTGGGGGACGGTAGAGGTAGATGCCGACATTGGTGGGGTTTGACCCAAAGTTGGAGAGTTGTTGGAGTTGGCCCGAGGCGGCGTTGCTTACGACAGCAAGCGCGGCTACCGTTAGAGAGGTGAGAAGGAACATTTTTTGTTGGTTGGGGAGGTCGTTGGTTTCCTCGTCGTTTTATAAAGCAAGCTTGCCATCGTCCATGACAATCTCACCAAGGTTCTATCTCTGACTTTACCTTTCCAGCGTAAAAACTTCACACTGCCCAGCAGTTGGTAAGAATGAAAGGGGAAGGAAGTCGCGGCAATTGCTACGTTTGTCTCCTCCCATTCAACACTCAAACAGGCTGTCTCGCGTCGAACCACACATTGTCAGGCACAAAGCCTGTCACGGCCCACATGCGTCGGAAAATCTTTGCAACCTGAGACAACGCGATGAATATTTCACTTTCTTTTGTTCGCAATGGATCACTCAAAGAATTCCCATTAACACTCCAAGAATTCCCATTGCCATAGAGGGAAACGCCAAGGTTTGCGAAATGGCCATCACCTCAACCACCCGCGCGCACGGCGACATTATGCCGTATTTCATTATATTATCGCAAAGGATGACTTTTGATCCCCACAACATATGCTTCCTCTTGATGAGCCCACGCGCCATCTGGCCTTGTCATCTTATGATTCCTGCAACGACGCCATGCCACACTCGTCCAATTCACGACCCACCCCCGCGCGCATGCTCTCCCAAGAAACCCCAGCCCTCGCTCTCCCATCCACGACCCACCACGGCGCCATGATCCTCTACCGCACCGCCGCGACTCCACACCCCCACGCGAAACAACCCACCATCGACCCCGTGCCTCTCTCCTCCGACTCCAAGTACCCCTTCGGTACCATAGTCCCCGAGCACGGGCTCGTGGCCTACGCATGGGACCCGCTGACCGACGACAACGACGACGACAACGACGACGAAAAGACCGCGCACGACGCCGAGCGCTCCATGTCGCTGCGCGGCTTCGTCAACATGGCCGGCCTCCTCCTCTTACTCTCCGCCCTCCTCTCCCTCTTCGTCATGTACCCCGTGTACCATTTTTATCATACCAACGACAGGAACGCGTTGATCGTTGGGAATACGAGGATTAATGCGACCGGACAGGCGTCTGCCCTCGATTTTGATCGGCGCAGTCAGATACCGATGCCGGGTATAAGGTGAGAGGGAATGGCGATTCCGATTCAGGGGTTTTTTTTTTTTTTTGTGTTGATGACGATCGGGTTGTGTGTGTGTGTTTTTAGCCCGTTGATAGGGATAGATCCTGCGACGCCTCGAGACGCCTTGATACGGCACGGCAAAGACGGCGTGTCGTACCGCTTAATCTTCTCCGACGAGTTCAACACCGATGGTCGGACGTTCCACGCCGGTGATTTGACTTTGCTCTTCCCATCATCAGCCATCGCTCACACTCGATCTTGGTGCAGACGACGATCCATTCTGGGAAGCGGCGCACGACCTCAGGACCCGGAACGGGTACTTGGTCCTCGGCGAGTCGCGCGCGCCGTACGTTGGCGGAAGGGGACCCCGCACGCGAGCTCGAGCTCGAGCGCGCACACGAGGTCTATTGAACCAGCGCACGCCGTATTGTCTCGATGGCGGGTTCATCGAGATGTCTGTTGCGTCTTCAGACGCAGCGGACACGCGCATGGTGGTAAGCAAAAAATCCGCATGGAGAGACACTATCAATCAATCTTATGCTTTTTGTCTTTT